>APFE030615708.1:0-16165 GCA_000404065.3 Pinus taeda | reverse complement strand
ATATATGCATATTATTATTTTTCCTTTCAGAAAAATATATAAATTATTATTAAAACTAAATTGTAATATAACAAATTGAATTTTGTCTATTTATTAATTTTATTACTTTTTGAATTGAGTTCACATTGTGTTTTATTACTATTATTTTATTTTATTTTGATCTAATGCTTTAGTACATGATCCCATCTATTGCTTCACTATATAACATCCCCCCATAAAAATCAAAATGAAAAAAATATGTTACTTCGAAAAATGATCGAAATGAACCTTTCCTACCATGACCATTTTGTTATAAAAAAAATCATTAAACACAAATCATGACAAATTCATATAAGACAAAATTTACATGGCTCTCCTAATATATTTAGGTCCCAATATAGGGCATGTCCACATAGAAATGTATACAACTTTTATTATATTATTCACAAGCTCTTTGGATTTTTTTAGTACTTTCCTCCCTTTTGCATATCCTCACAATGGCCCAAAGACATCTTACAATGTATTCATCACACCTTTAAATAGGCTACATAACATGAGCATAACATGACAAAACCCATGTGTAACGAAAGCCTCCATCCCTTAAACCACCAATGCTGAATTAACTCTACGAATGAGTCTAAGTTTAACATTATCACGTTAACAATCAACTCCTTAAAAATTGACTTGTGGAGATTAACTTGATATGAATATCTTTGTTGAAGTCCATATAAAAGATATGATCAATGGGAATACATAGGTAATGAGTCGTTGTATCAGTCAGTTTTTTTAAACACTTTTTCTTGTACATGGTTCATCAACTATCTCACATCCTAAGATCTCACATTCCCCACTCAAGATGGTATAAAGTACTAGTCACATTCTCCCCTCAAACTAGCATAGAGTACCAGTCACATTCCACCCTCAAGCTAGCATAAGAGTACAAGTCACCCTTGTATCTATTCAAGTGATTCATTCAACAACATGAGACAACACGTGAAAAAGCACTACATGTACCCCTTAATAACAGACCTTATAATGACCTTAGGGAATACTTTGCACATATGGCTTGGATTTAAAACTTGGACAAAACACTGTAGGGTTTTCATGCACTATTGTAGCTCTCCATGACATGATGACTACTTCATGTTAAGCGAATAAATCATTCTTGCGGACAAGACCGATCTCCCTAGTATCAATTGATATCTAGCAACAAGAAAGACAAGCAAATCTACTTTTCTCTAAACATATTTCGATTCATTAATAAAAACTAAGAGGTGTTTTAGAGACCCTACCTTAAGTCCAACGCTAGTTTGTGGCAGCCTTGCTCCAACAACTTCAAAGAGTTTCCTTTTAATAACCTACAAACACAAACAAGCACACATCAAAGAACACCTGCATAGCTAATATAATAAATCATGTTCATCATAGTGATCAAGGAGTCTATGAAATAAACCATTAAACACAGCTTATTGAGAAAAATAAACTTGATTGTATTCACTTTGAGAAAGAAGAACTTTACAACCTTGGTGCCTTGATGCTGTACAAGCTCTTCCCAGGGTCCAAGCAAGAATCTCCTCTATTTGACAAGCCTCATTCTCCTCTCAATGAGATCAAAAGGTATGTAATCTCTCCTCTCAAAATCTCAATTAGGAAGACTAAGTTCCAGCAGCATTTACCCTAAAAAAATATTCAGCTTTCAACCTCCCTAGTAACCAGCCCAAAGCTTCATTTTATAGTGCAAGGGAAGGAGGTTACAGGTCCACCATTGAAGGGATAGAGTCCTCCTTCAAGGGGATAAGCTCCTCACATCAAGGGGTTAGCTCCTTAAGGAATGGGATGCATGCACCCTCAAGGAGCGAACATGCTAGTGCAAGATTCCCTCTAGAAGTCCAGAATTGACTCAAAGTGAGTTTTTAACAATAAACTTGCACCTTTCTAACTTTTACAAGGGTTTGCACCCATAAACGCAGATACAGAGCAGTCAAGTGCGTAGGGGACATGACCAATGGGTGCGGTATTGCAGGTAATGCTAAGAGAAAGTGTGAAACTAGAGTTTTAGAGATTTTTAAGGAATTTCTCTCATTTTCAAAGCTTGATATGCAGAGTTTAGGTTTAAGACTTGCAAAGGAGGTATGTATGAGTGGTGATAGACTCATATTGATTACATAAAGTCATGGTGACAATTTTTCGTGTAACAGATTGCCCCCTAAGGTGTGAAGTCTGTAATAGATGAGGATGGTTTTTGTCATCTAAGAAGAGTGAAGTACTTTAACATTTCAAGGATCTTCTTGTGGATACCCCGGTCGAAACTTGTAAAAACATTCAATGCAATATATATATATATATATATATATATATATAATAATATATATATGATCATATCATCGCTGAGGTAGGCATTCCCATACTTAGATCAAAACTGACTAGAAACTATCTAAACTACTTTGATACAGGTATGATTTTGTAATACATCACAACTATAGACATATGTAGGCACAATATGGGCGCAACCATCTGTTTATAAATAATACACTGTATAATGAATAACAAAATTCCTCGCAGCCTGGATGGTGGAAACTAGATCCAGGGTCTTCATTTCTACTTCCCCAACTAGTACGATTCTATCCATGTGAATAAATGTATCGAAGTCGAACATGGTAGAAACCACTTGATTACTAGTCAATGATGTAAATTGTTAACAAGTGTGAGAGGAACCACCAATAACGTCAATGGCTCTCAAAGTACTCAGTACAATCCATGAAATGTGAATGAATGAGTCGATGTTGAACACGCCACAGAATCCTTTGATCGGAGGTCAATGATGCAACCTGTCCTCAAAGGCGAGAAACCTGCCATTGAGGCATGCAGATTCCAAGGTATTGACGCTTTCTAGATCATCTTTCTAGATAATGAATTGGAGTCGATAGAAAGCGATCCGTCGTAGCCAAGCCCACAACATGAAATCATAGATCAAGTTTTGAAGAAATATATTTGGCAAGGACTAACTCAGGGATGGTCAAAATGGATGACATATATTCTGCAAATGAATGGTTTATTTGAACTGACCTCTTGAACACATAACGACACTGTAGATGGTTTGGTGACAATTGACCCAAAGCTAATACCCAGAAACCGATTGAAGACTTTCAATATGGTTTGATTAACTGTTAGGCAAAGGATTTCCAAACCCAGGTGAACAAAAAGTGTCGTGTTCAAGAGTGGTTAACTGCTTTTAAAAAGACAAAGTATAACTATCAGGTTCATTTTTCTCTCTTTCCCCCACCATTTCTGGAAAGTACCTCTTTATTTTTGACAAGCTTGAGGAGGATAACATTTGCTTGGTTATAAGCTCACCCTTCAGATGAGTCCAACTTCGTTTAAGATTCGAACCCTAAGAAGGAGTGGTCCGTTCCTGTTTGAAATTGAACATGACCTTTACTGTTAAATTTTAATGAGTCGAGTATAGGAGAAACTCGGTGTTTTACAATTTTAGGGATTCAGAAGATAAAATTAAGAGAACTCCATGGTTGTCCTTTTTCGTAAATTTGTGTCTTCCAAACCTGAAAAAGTATAAAATAATACTTGAGAGAATTACTTGATCATTAAGATCAAGGAATACTTTTCGTAATTAGTGCCTTCAATCTAAAAAAAGTAAAAAAGTGATTGAAAACACGTCGTTTTATTACCAATATCGAACTTGAAAAGACAAAAGTCCGACAATCTTTTCATGTTTATAAGATCATAAAAGAGCTGTAAGTGGACCGTCCTTTTAATTCTGCTTTAACAAGTTTACAAAGGAAAAAACTCGGCAATCTTTTCATATTTTACGAGTCAGAAAAGAGCTTAAAGAGGACTCGTCCTAGAGGAACAAGTGGTATAAAAGGTAGCAACTGGTTCCGACAATGTGGAACTGCTCAAAACATGTAATGGTCAAGAGGTTGGCTAACAAAACCACTCATAACTACGGTCCCTCAGGAAAGGAAAACAAGAAAGTGAAAGCATGATCAGCCAAAGAGATGGTGGCGATGGAATGAAAACAACCAAGGCTCATTTAACAGAATTTAGCAAACAAAGACAGCAATCACGAGACGTAAAATGGGTATGAGTTCATTTTTACACAATCTTGAACCGAAGAGAACTTTGCTTGGATTCAGTTTCATGTTTATACAATCTTGAAACGAAAAACTATGCTTGTTATAAGTTCGCATGCCCCCAGCATAACGATGTAAAGTGAGGTACATTCCCCCAAGCTTCATTGCATTCAACCAAGTGGATGAAATGAAGATTTACTTTCAAGACTTGACTCGAAACGGGAGTTGTTTCATTTTTAATGAGGTTGACACAAGAAAAGAACTATCCTCAAAATCCTTGTTTCATGTTTGAAACAAGCTTGACACAAAACAAGGAACTATGCTCTAAAATCCTTGATTCATTTTTAACGAGCTTGACTCAAGACAAGGAACTATGCTCTAAAATCCTTGATTCATTTTTTAATGAGCTTGATTCAAGACAAGGAACTATGCTCTAAAATCCTTGATTCATTTTTTAACAAGCTTGACTCAAGACAAGGAACTATGCTCTAAAATCCTTGATTCATTTTTTAATAAGCTTGACTCAAGACAAGGAACTATGCTCTAAAATCCTTGATTCATTTTTTAACAAGCTTGACTCAAGACAAGGAACTATGCTCTAAAATCCTTGTTTCATTTTTAAACGAGCTTGACACAAGACAAGGAACTATGCTCACAATCGTTGTTTCATTTTTTAACGAGGTTGAGACAGGAAAAAATATCCTCGCGTCTACTCTCTACAATCTACCTATATAACCTATTGATTCATTTTTTTTTTTTTAAATGAGGTTGACACAGGAAAAGAACTGTCCTCATACCTGATTCCTTTTTTAACGAGGTTGACTCAGTAACAATAACTTTCCTCATACTTGATTCATATTTTAACGAGGTTGACTCAGTAATAGGAACATTCCTCGAGACTCCTTGTTTCATTTTTTAACAAGCTTGACACAAGACAAGGAACGATGCTCATGACTCCTTGTTTCATTTTTTAACGAGCTTGACACAAGACAAGGAAGGATGCTCAAGACTCCTTGTTTCATTTTTTAACGAGCTTGACACAAGACAAGGAACTATGCTCATGACTACTCTCTACAATCTACCTATATAACCTATCCTTGTTTCATTTTTTAACGAGGTTGACACAGGAAAAGAACGGTCCTCATACATGATTCATTTTTTAACTAGGTTGACTTAGTAACAGGAACTTTCCTTAAATCCTCTGATTATGCCTTCCAACTAGAAGAAAGACATGTCAACGGACACACCTTGATCATGGCTTCCAAGAGGTCTTCATCAGAAGGAAGAATAGTTATCTGGGAGGAACACATGTGAAGGGACTCAAGAGGGATAAGAACATTGCATTCAAGAAATCCCATAGAGTTTTCCATGTCAATTACCGGATCTAAATCAAAGGAAGATGAGCAAATAGTGAGAGACTTACTTACATCGGTAACTAGAAACATGGGACCAGTTGCCACATAATTAACCCATGGTGGGGTAGATACCACTTTAGAATCAAGAACATTTAGGGGTGTCATATTATTGGTAGTTGAAACAAGACTAGGGAATGAAAACTGGTCTACAACCATAATATTTCCATTGTGAGGGAAAGACATCATGTGAAAGAGTGTCGATATGACAGCTTTCATTGCATAAACATAGTCGCACCGAAGGAGTAAATTGAAATCCAAGGGACCTCGAACTACCATAAGATCAATATAGACAACTTTACCTTCCAAGGTAATAGAAAACTTAGGAAGGATCCCTAAAGGTTCACTAATAGTTCTGTTAAAAGCTTTTAGATTCTATGTAATAGGCACAAGATGAGGGGAACCCAAAGCTTTCCAAGCAGTTGAGGATAAAATACTAACAAAAGCACCTTCATCTACCTGTGTGCGGTGTATGTCCCTACAACCAGCCTTGACAAGGATTTGGAAAGGGATGGAGGAAGGAAGACGAGGTTCTGTCAGTCTATTCCAATCAAAGGAAAAGACCTCAGTACTTGGACAGGGTTCTGTAGAAACAAGTGAAATGCCCCCCGGCATCGAAGAATCTGCTGTAACAAGAAAAACATGAGCGGTATGAAGTTCACTCTCTAAAGGGAGAGTGGGATCGACCGAATGTGAAATTGAATCAACCACTTGATCAACTAATGGATCATCAACCTGAGTGATATGAGTTTCACTCTCCAATGGAAGAGTGGGATCGACTGTACCTGAAATTAGATCAATCACTCCGTCAGTTGACGGTAGGTTGGGAGAAAGTTTACGGTAACCAGTTGGAAATTCTTGCTGTGGAACAGTAAGGTTTTCCAACAATTTTTAGGCTTCATCCATGTGAGGGTAAATGTGAGTTTGATGACTCCCTTTACATAACTTACAAGGAAACCTAACTTTACCCTTTTCCCCAGGAACCTGACTATCACTGGTTGATGGATCAATGGAAAGTTGATGAGATTTTTCTAACCATACTTCCAAAACCTTTGGAATACCAGGAAAATTGATAAGGAAGTGGTCACCCTTACAAATTTTGCAAGGGTATTTGGGTTTACGATGCATGTTGGAGGTTTCCTCAACACAACTAACACTTACAACCATGGTTGGTTGGTTGACTTCTTTCTTACCTTGCTTCTTCTTCCCTTTCTTCTTCTTCTTAGTCACCTGGTTAACAGCATCAAGGCTTTTACCAACCGAAGAAGAAGAAATGGAGGAAGAAATATTAGGCGAAAAAGGTAAAGGGTCAACAGAAGGTTGGTGATGTTGAGATGGTGAACTCTGCTGAGGTGAAGCATTCGATTGAGGTGGAACAATTGGAGTATTTGGGGCCAACGAAGTTGAAAATAACCATATCGGTAAACCTATTGTAAATCCAAGTAATGACAAAATAGCCATATAAGGAGGATTAAAATTTCCAAAGTAAGGAAAATTACTAGGATTCTCGTTAAGAGGGGTTCCTTGGTTGGTAAATTTCGAAACATTTGCCATTATATTCAACTTCAGTGAATTTTATTAACAATTTAAAACTAAAATTAACAATTCACAATTCACACCTAACAATTAAAATTCACAATTCACACCTATGGTCTCTAAAAGTAAAAACAAACAAATTAACATGCACTATCAAATCTAGGAGTCAAACCACACACAAACAGTAACTTTCTATACCGAAAACACTAGTTGGTGATGAAATCCAACGTTGTAGAATTCAATACAGAAATGGCGGTTGGAATAGTTACCCCGACAACCTGCTTAATGAAACAGACTGGCACAAGTTTCTCCACAAAACCGTCTCGAGTGAAGATAACCCCCCATAGAGTCCAAGTGAGTGTAGTCGACGTCTGCTCTAGGTACAGTGGGATCTTCCCTCCACCGTCACCTTAGGAAAAAATCCTACAGATTATGGCCACTAAGGTTACCAACAAAAGAAAAATATACCTGGGGGAACAATCTACGATCCGATACACATGCAAGGGCAGAGTAACAAAGCTCAATCCCCTTAAAGGCTCCTTGACATAATCCAAGGTTTACCAACAAGTGACCCCAGGCTCCTCGACAATGGTTAATCCGAGGTTTACCGTTTTTTATACATGTATATCTGCTATCGTTCCCAATGAGGAAGGATTGATTACCTCACTAGTTCATATATGATCTCATGCTTCTCCGTTAAGAGGAGCTTTCCCGGAGCATAGATGAAACAATTGGATTTATTTCCTACCGCAAGATTGACTACTTGTTTGTTTTACTGTCTTGGAGAATTAACTAAAACCTATTCCAAGACACTAGCCTAAGCTAGATTGGTGGAAAGATCCCTAAAAAAGTAAAAATTATTACATGAATTTTAATTAAGCGCTGTGTTACTTAGGCTGTTATTACTCAAAAGGGTAAATGGATATGAAACCAATGGTGTTATGACCCGACCCAAAACTGAATGCAATCGAATATGATAATGTAATCTTTTCAATTCGATGAATCCTAACTAAATTAAGGAAAGAGTTTCCATTCACTTCCAACAATGCAAAAAATTGATCACTAAGAGAAAATATAACAAATTCTCTAATGCACTAATTTCATCAAGAAAAACTAATGCAAATCAATTTCAAAACAATTTTTATTTTTATTTTTGTGTGTTCAAAACAAGCATAAAAACAAATCAAAGAAAACTGATCTAAATCTAGGATTGATTTTTTCAAAATGTAAACTATGCAATTGTAATCTATGCACAATTCACATGAAATGTATGCAAATGTAATCTATGCACATTTTTCATTCATGTTCTGAAAGTGAGAATTCTAATTAAGAAAATGTGATCTATGCAAGAGAATTCTCAAACACAAGATGATTCTAATGTAAGCTAAGAACCAATCAAGTGCAAATCAAGAAAATTGGGTGAGAGTTCCAAAGATCAAAAAATAAAAACACTCAAAGGAGATTAACACTCATACAAAAGAAAAGACTAAGACAAGCCTCCAAGTAATGACCAAAGGAAATCAAATTAAGAATTTCTCAAAAAAGAGACTCAAAACACCCAATTAACTTAATGAAGATTGATGAGATGAACAATTTGCTGAAAGAAACTCATAAACAAGGATTTTTGACAGGATATATGCAGATCTGGGCAGAGACTAAAAGTAATAAAAAGAACCTAAACCTAACTGGACGAAAAGATTTTAGGATTTTCAAAAATTTTGACAGGGTCCGCAGGCCTCTGGTAAAACCAGGTGCGGTACCGCTCTGTGCAGTAAAGTAACAGTGCAGAGAGGTCTGCACTGTAACTCAAACAAAATGTGCGGTACTTGTAAAAAAATTTAAAAAACAAAAATTCAATCCATGACCTAAAAACTACCCAATCCCACACACATCAAGCAAAAACCAGAAACAAAAAATCAAGTTTCTCAAATCAAATATAAAGGAAAACAAATCCAGTCCCCAGTGGAGTTGCCAATTTGTTAAGCGGATAAATCGTTCTCGCGGACAAGGCCGATCTCCCTAGTATCAATTGATATCTAGCAATAAGCAGGACAGGAAAATCTACTTTTCTCTAAACATATTTTGATTCATTAATAAAAACTAAGAGGTGTTTTATAGACCCTACCTTAAGTCCAACGCTAGTTTGTGGCAGCCTTGCTCCAACAGCTTCAAAGAGTTTCCTTTTAATAACCCGCAAACACAAACAAGCACACATCAAAGAACACCTGCATAGCTAATATAATAATCATGTTCATCATAGTGATCAAGGAGTCTATGAAATAAACCATTAAACGACAGCTTATTGAGAAAAATAAACTTGATTGTATTAACTTTGAGAAAGAAGAACTTTACAACCTTGGTGCCTTGATGCTGTACAAGCTCTTCCGAGGGTCCAAGCAGGAATCTCCTCTACTTTGACAAGCCTCATTCTCCTCCCAATGAGATCAAAAGGTATGTAATCTCTCCTCTCAAAAGCTCAATTAGGAAGACTAAGTTCCAGCAGCATTTACCCTAAAAAATATTCAGCTTTCAAGCTCCCTAGTAACCAGCCTAAAGCTTCATTTTATAGTGCAAGGGAAGGAGGTTACAGGTCCACCATTAAAGTGATAGAGTCCTCCTTCAAGGGGATAAGCTCCTCACATCAAGGGGTTAGCTCCTTAAGGAATGGGATGCATGCACCCTCAAGGAGCGAACTTGCTAGTGCAAGATTCCCTCTAGAAGCTTCCAGAAATGACTCAAAGTGAGTTATTAAGAATAAACTTGCGCCTTTTTAACTTTTACAGGGGTTCACACCCATAAATGCAGATACAGAGCGGTCAGGTGTGCAGGGGACATGACCAATGGGTGCAGTACCGCAGGTAATGCTAAGAGAAAGTGAGAAACCAGAGTTTTAGAGATTTTTAAGGACTTTCTCTCATTTTCAAAGCTTGATATGTAGAGATGAGGTTTAAGACTTGAAAAGGAGGTATGTATGAGTGGTGATAGACTCATATTGATTACAGGAAGTCATGGTGACAATTTTTCGTGTAACACTTCAACATGCCTTAATACCATTAAATCCATCTATTTTCATATGTCCATGGTGCTACCTAGACATTCTCTCATTATATACTCATGCTTTTGAGCACCTTTCTATTGTGGCTCCACTACACCCTTCTCGTGTTGTTTCGACCTTTAAAGCTCATTTGCACTCACTAGATCCACCCAGTTTTTCATTGGCACCTAATTTGCATTGACATGATCTATGTGGTTTGTCATTATTACGTGGCTATTCAACATCATTGTTAGCCAAACAAAATGTGGCACCCAAATACTTTACTGGCTTAGGGTTCCACCTCCTCCATGTAGATTACACTATTAGCTAGTAAATATTTCCATCTATTTTGATCTATGCATTTCTTTGCATATTTAGGTATCCAAATAGTAGATCTACCTTTACCACTTATGACAACTCATTATCCATAATCTAGTAAGTTCCCAAGCCATTGTCTAGACTTATGTGCTCTCAAACGAGTTGTTGATAAGAAAAATATAAATGCAGAAAAATAAACACAAATCATTACAAATTTACATAATATAAAAGCTAGGTGGTTCACCTAACATATTTATGTGGTTCACCCAAGGGAGAAATGGTTAGGTATTTGATTATATCATTCACAAAATCTTTGGCATTTTTACAGTATCGCCCTTCATTTTGTCATGACCTCATAGTGGTCTAAGGGAATCTTACAATGGATTCATCATGCCTTTACATAGGCTACATAACATAAAAATGCCATGGGTTACCGATACATCAAGCCCATACAATAAATTGACTCTATGACTTAGATAAGTTTACTCTAATTACCTTAACATATTTTTTAGGAAAGAGTGTATGACACCATTGATTTGTTGAAAAATAATGAAAATATATGATTATTACCACAAAATTATGTTTGGTCTAATTTTAATAGTAGTATAGGGAAAAAAAATACAATGAACCATTTGTTGCAATGCACAACACACCTTCTTAGTATGCCTTCCATCTTCTTTCATTGTTAACTTGTATCAAATGTGAAATAGTTTTCTTGCCTCACATATAATGGCTTGACATAACCCTTTAAGCAACGTGCCAAGCACCAGATTATAGTGCCAACTCTCACATGCAGGGATAAAATCGAGGCCATGAACTTAGATGTGATGGCCTTATAGAATGAGCTATAGTAGAGTTTGCTTGCTAGCCAAAATGAAATAAAAGTGGGATATTGGTACTTAGTGTTCCCTGAATGTACTTCTTTTGAAATATGTCAAATTGATCTCTACTCAACTTTGACTTGATTACCAAAAACAAGGAGAAATCAAGGCATAAATATATGTTTGAGATTCAAATAACCTCCCATGAAAAAAATATGCCATCATCATAGAAAAATAAAATGGCAATGGAATGGGCTGTGAAATTCAATAACCTTTGAACTCATTGTCACATAATTTATCATTGTCTTATTAAAGTGCATCTCTCTCTCTCTATATATATAGAAACTAAATAAATAATAAGATAATTTTGACCACTCTATTACCCTTTAATATATTGTTTATTTTGCCATCTTATCAATTAAGTGGAAGATGTGAAAAAAAAAAATGTAAAAATGAAGATAACAGTGTGATAAATTAATACAATAAATTACCTAACTCAATCTATTAAATAAATAAAAAATAATATTTGACCTAATAATAAGTAAATCCTTAAATACAAAAATGTTAATGTTCATAATTACATCCATTGACAATCATAATAAGTAAACATCTATTATTATTTAGACACAATCATCTTAATGGCCATTTCGAAAAGCAATTAGTTGGACAAATAGAATCTCTTTTCAATTTAGTGCGCAAAATATGACTTTGCAATCTGCATCATAAACTTGTAAATGTAAAAATATTGGAGATTTTTTTCCTGAATAGAGTATATAAGTGTTTCACTAGGACCCTCACAAGTACCTTTTTAACATAGCAGCTTCGTAGAGGAGGAAAGACCGGAGCGAAGAAATTTGAACAATTTTCAATAATTTGAAATGGAAACAGATGGATCGGTTGGTGGTTAGTGATCAGAGTTATGATATATCGTCCTTTGTCCTCCAACATGAGAGTGGTCCTATTCAAGTTAGGTGGTTAATGTTGAGAGTTTGGTTTTCCATCTTGCGTCCTCCAACTTGACTGGTGGTATGCAATCTAATAGTAACATGGAATATGGATATTTGATAATTTTTTTATTTTAACTAATTGTATATTATTATTTCTGTAGTCAAATTGTAGTTTGAACCATACACATAAGCGTTTCAACAATTGTTCACTCTATATTTCAATAAATACTAAATTGTAATTTGAACCATACACATCAGCGTTTCAATAATTTTTCACTCTATAGTTCACTGTATATTTCAAGAACCATCCATGCCGCCACACCATCGAAGTCTGTTCATCCATGACGTATGGCAAATTCATGTAGGGCACATATTCTTCAAAACTTTGCAGTGGGATGGTTATTGTTTGTTCACCTATGTGTGTGCAATGGAGATGGTGAAACGATTTGATTCGTTGGAAAATGCAGACCATAGGTGAAACAGGGTGGTATTCTTCTCCGTGAATATAATATATCCCCCCAACCCTAATGCTTCCAAATCCTCGCCCCGATGCTTCAACGTTGAAATTTGAAGCTCTCCTTCGTACAAAAGCCTATGGGTTCAATTGTTGGGACGATACCATTATTTTTTGTCCTTTTTGTCACACTATTTTGGCTCCCCCAAGGGCGAAAAATTTGTCCCCTCTGTACCTAAAATTTATGAGATGATAAATACCCCTCACAGCCAGTGGGTTTAATGCTAGAAGGCAACTAATTTAGCGTTTTCTGCCTTCATTCTTTTTCTGATTGGCCTCTGCTACTCACCCATCACCTTCTAAGCATATTTTGGTTATGGGGACATTTATAGGCCACGTGGCACCGGGATGGGCTTTCTGCTCATCGACCTCCGTTCGTGGACACGTCCATTGGACGAGCCATGGAGATGACTCTCAAATCGGGAACACTTTCCGTCTATCGGCGTCTGTTTTAAAATAAATAGCGTATGTTCATCCAGGGTTCTAATTTACAATAAACAGGGCATGTTCATCCAGCGTTATGTTACATTGTGGCATTAATACTATTGACCATGTTTGACATTATAATATTACTTTATGTTACATTGTGGTATTAATAGCATTGACTATGTTTGAAATTATAAGATTTGGTGGCTCCCGCCGTTCCTTACTCCCTCTCGGAAATGACCGTGTCCTGGACGCAATTTAATGTTGTCTTAAATGTGAAGTACGAAACCTCGGTTGTGGGTTTAGGGTTTATCCCGGACTTCCCGGTCGTCACCTTGCACCTGCCGGTTGCTCCGTCTTTTCTCCACACTTACCCGCGCTTACCTGTTCATTCTCACTCGGCCGTTGTTTTGGAAAGCTCTGTCTGCGATTTTTTTTGATGAACCTCTGAGGTTCTTGTGCTGGTCTAACGCTGGTGTCTTACCTGTATATTCTGGTGCTCCGCGGCTATGGTATATGCTCTTGGAACCTGTAACAAAACCTATTTCTCTTATACGATATGGTAGTTAGATTTCTTTTAGACACAGGTTCTATGTTTTAGCTTGGCGCTCTCGCTATCTGTTTAACTGGTTTGTTTCCTCTGGTACAGGACTATTTTGCACTCCAAAACTCCGCTTGGTCACCTGAGGTAAGGTTCGATTCCCTGTTATATGGTCTGGGTTTGCCGTCGTTCCTTTTCTAATGATCATCCACCACTGGTCAACAGGTATGAACGCCTTCAGGTTTTCTTCGAACCCTTGTTCGCTCACAGGTAACTTCTATTCAAACCCTTGTCTTTTGTTCGTGTTTCATTACTTCGTTTTATAGATATTCATTTCGGGCATTGACCCATGTATTTGTTTGTGGCAGGTATCTACCTGTGTCGTCTTGGACACTGGCGGTGGTCTCTCGTTCCGTTGGTTACTCGAATGCTCTATTCACGGGTAGCATCCTTCCGTTTATAAATTATGTCTTTGTTGTCGGTTCTGTAAATTTAATTAGTTCCGTCAATAGGGAAGTCTGAGTCGTAGAGGTTTGGCTCCTTTCTGTTCTTAAGTTGTTATATCAGTGTCACGACGAGCTGTCGGTGAGAAACCCCCTTCGGGTTTTTGTTTTTGCGTCTGTTGTCTGCTCTGAGATTTAGACTGTTGTCGTCTATGTAATGAGGTAATTTACGGTTCGGTGTATTCGTTGCCTCTGTAAAAAGAGTCGGTTGACCAATTCGAACCCTCCTGTTGTCGGGTGGTTCTGGGTTATTTCAAACCCTCGGTCACTTGTATCTGCCTGTTTCCGAAGTTGGGCTCGGAATTTATGTGTTATGTAAGATTTCCTTTTCAGCAGCGAATCTCTGTTTATATTGGTTGTTGCTTTGTTCTTATTCACAAGTAAAACAAATCCTTTTATATCCGGGAATGCGTAGCTTCGATTCTTGCATATTCAGTATTTGTTCATATATATATATAAAATGATTTACAATGTTCGTTCTTTTCTTTTTGTTATTCACTCAGCCATAGAAATGGATTATGAGGGTTTCAGTTTATGAAATACCTGTACATGCTTGTTTTACGTCGGTTCACTCGTCCGTGTGATTTCTCTTGGAATGCTTCCCTGTGCCCTCCGCTGATAAACAGACTCTTACGATTTTCGCTGCTTCACCGTCTCTGACCTGTGACCTTTTAATAACGCTTGCTTCTTCCACTTGTATTACTGTAGCCACCACTCAGTTTACTTCTGCGCTTGTTCGGCTCTGTTAGAACAAATCATTTGACATGGCAACACTATAATGCTAATAATTTATCTGGCAATTAATTTCACAGTAAGAAATAACTTAATTACAGGTTTATGTTTACAGTGATGGATAAAAAAATGACTTGAAGTTCTATTTTTATTAAAATAGATGCAAATTCGGATTGCTGTACTTTCTCTCTTTCGTCTTTTTGGGGGAAGAACCCCTACCATGATGTCTTTACCCCCTTTTATACAATGCCTTGAACTGTTCTTGAAATAAAACTAACTTAACAGAAACAACTGCTTTTTGTCAGTTCTAAACTGATCCTAACTACTGTAACTTGCACAGAACTAATTTATTATTTTGTCCTGTTATCAGTTTTCTAAATAATTGCAACAGTATTTCTCTACAACCCCTAAATTCTCTTAACAGATAAAACAAAACTAAGTAAAAGTAAAATGAAATGACTGACAAGCCCAACACCTGCCTAGTCAAAATGAACGACAATTTTGTTTCTGAATTCTTCATGAGACTGTCAGCCTCTTAAGTCTCCTCAGAGCTGGATGCTCCTGCATCAAGATTACTTTACATTACATTGTGGCATTGATAGTATTATAAGATTTCTTTATGTTACAGTGTGGCATTAATAGTATTGACCAAATTTGATATTATAAGGTTATTGATCAGGTTTGATATTATAAGATTAATTTTAATATTGTCATTATATGATTTTTTTTATTAATTTAAAAATATTCCACATAAATTATGATGCACGAAATAATTTTTATATGGATAATAATTTTGATAATGTAAAATTTTTATTCAATAAACAAAATTTTAAGTAGATTTAGCAGTCAAATTGTTTGAAAATGACCTTAAAATTAGATAATAAATCATAATAATAAAATAACCTAAATCTAAAATTTAAACATAATTGAAAAAATAAACAATTAAACCACATAATAATGAAAAAGCCCAATAATTTTTTTTATAAAAATACATTTAAGGCATTTTAAGAAATAACAAAGCTAAACTCATAGTTTATAATATTTTAATAGATAGCTATTTATGAATTAATTATTTAAAAATAGACATATTTAAAGTTAAGGAATTTAGACTTCTGTGATCCATAATCTTGTATAGAGAATAATTTCAGTAAAATCACATAAAAAATCATTTGTCTAGGCGTTTCGAACCAACCAATGTGGTTCATGGTTAGGACAAGTTTCTTATTTCTTTCTTTTAAATTGATTGTAACACCCCAAAGTAATCACTGATTAATTACAAATTGCAATGAACAAAATTAAAATTAAATTTCT
>APFE030615707.1:124482-139602 GCA_000404065.3 Pinus taeda | reverse complement strand
AATAATAATATAAATCCACAAAAATAATAATAAAGGGATTCTATGGGGCACAGTAATAACAATATGGGGGCAATAGGGCCACAACAATATTAATAAGGGGTATAACTACAATAGTAATGGGGTAATCACTAGTATTATAGGGACCCAATAGATGCCATACACTGGGCGACGAGTGTCCAACAAATGAGAGATAAAACTGCTTATATCACGTGAGTAACAATCGAGAAACTTACCCACACGATATAAATAGAGACTGTAGGATCTAGAGGCTCTAAATGAATGACATAGAATTAACCTGATGGATGACTAGATTCAATGGGAAAATAGACTGAGGCATGTAAAGATTTGAGGTCCAACATGACCGATGAGCTGACAAAAGGATCAGTTTCATGGGAAAATCCTAGAGTAACGTAAATAATGATCATTCCAAAGAAAACTGACACTCAGTCCATAAGGCGAAAAGTGGCCACATCTTTGTGCAGAGTTACACAGCGATGATGATGCAGAGCAGGGGAATTCCAGTGGATAGAGGCAGGCGATCCAGAGAGTTGGGAATAGTAAACAAATAGTCAACGAGTAGATTGGCTTTAAGCCATGAGCAAACAAATAATAGGAAAATAGAAGTAGAGAAAGAAGTGAATTGCATAGAACAGAGAAGTCGAGCTAACCCACAGAGCAAAGGCAACATTGAGCAGACAGAGACAGAGAGAGTCCAAGAGTTTGTGAACTCTAGAAAAGGCTTGAGAGGTTCAAGCAACTCCTCTATGCATACCTATCAGGTATTGAGTACCAAATTGGACTCATACCATTGAGACCAGTTGAGGTCGAGATCCAGTAAGGGGGAGTCTGTGTACTCTAGAGGCTTGGGGAATCCAAGTACCACCCTACTGATCATCATCTATTAAGTGAGACTCAAATTGAGCTCCTTATTGTAAAATCTTTGCTTTAAGACAGAATAGAAAAGGCCACCATTGAAGGCTAGTCCAGGAGACATAGCCCAGGAGGATTAGGTGAACTCCTTATTAAATTTGTTGTGTTTTTATATTTGCTTACTATGTTTCTCTTATTGTTTCAAGTGTCTGTGTATTTCGCAATCTTATCGATCTGTTGCTTAAAATAACATAGACGCACCCTAGCACATGGGTCTATAATACCTTCATTAATTAATTGAGATCGTTCACGAGTGATTTCAGATCATGAAATGAGCTTTGGATATTTAGGAACTAAAAAATTACCAAAATTAAAAGACTACTGAAATAGGAAATTATGCTTAAAATTAGGAAACTGAAAGGAAACATTGTTGGGGGTCCAAGTGGAATAGGCGGGTGGCAACCAATATCTCCCTAGATCATTCCCTCCCCATGTAGGAAGCATTTCTCCCCTTTTCATTGAGAGCCTCCATGAGACGGCAAAACATCTACTCAACTTTGTCCCTAGTGAGCCACTTGCCTTTGTGCAAGAGCTAGTCATCTTTCACAATCCAATAGAGTTGGATCCTCTATTGGTGAGTGTTTTTAATTTGTGTTTCCATGATCCGATCAATCATGGCCTATTCAATGCAATCTTAGCTAAGCTCTATTGGTGTCATCTACTCAACAATGCCTGATGTGTCCAACAATGGTGGAAAGTATTGCCTAAGGCTTTCCACATTGAATACTATGTGAGGATAAGAAATGGGGGAATACTTACATTGAAATCATTATCATCAACAAATTTGGTAATGGTGTAAGTATAGGTTTTAATCCCATACAAAAATTACCTGCATACGAATTCTAAAAATAGAAAATAAACAATGGCAAGAGCATAAAACATAAAACAAATATACATAGGTATTTTCCCTTGGATCCCAAAACCAGGTCTACGAGATTGATTTTTTCATTTATATTCCTTCCAATGTTACAATACATATATATACATGTTGAAGCATCTATAAACCCCAATTCATTAACCTTGGATTAGAACATAAATGTAGTTCCCTTCACTGGATCTACAAAATATTATGGATAGAAAACCATCATGCCCAAAACCATGTGCGAAATCCATGCACAAAACCATAGGTAGGTCCGTCCACCTAATATAGGGTCCAATTGTTTTTTCTTCGGGCTTTGCCCCAAACCCCATGCAGGGGGGCTATCGCCCCTTGCATACCCACCAATAGGGGGGGTAGTTTCCCCTCCTGACCCACCGACAGTGCTTGACACAATGTTTAGGGAAGGCTATCGCCCCCCTGTGATCCCCCCATGCGTGGGTAGTCATGGAAAGAATATAACGTACACCTAACATTCTCCCACTTTTTGTTTTCTTTCCACAAGGGACCACATGATATCTTTAGTCATTAATCTAACCCTACAACACCCATTGTTTCTCTACACCAAGAGAACTTCTCAGTGCTCACAGACTTTGTTAATGCATATTTAGTATTCTTTAAAGTGTCCACCTTTACTAGCAACACCTTTCTTCCTCAACCACATCCCTCACAAAGTGATATTGAAAATCAATGTGCTTTGTCTTTGAATGATAAGCAAGGTTCTTTACCAAGAATATCGCACATTGGTTGTCACAGTCTATCCTTATAGCTCATTGTACTAACCCTATACTTGAACACAATCTATGCAACCAAACTGCTTCCTTTCTTGCATGAGTGGCTTCCATGTATTCTTCCTCTGTAGTTGAAAATGTCTCTACAGACTGTCTCTTATGTTGGCATTATGGCTAAAGTGTTGTACTTGATGGCAACACCCATGGCATGGCTCTCAATATGATGAGAATTAAAAAGTTTATTCATGTGGAGAAAATTTCACGGATTTTTATGCAGAGAAAAGTTTATTTCATGTGGGAAAACTTACCTTTGGTCCATGGTAGTTAGTCCTTGGAATTTGAACCTATGGAGAAAAGTTTATTTCATGTGGGAAAACTTACCTTTGGTCCATGGTAGTTAGTCCTTGGAATTTGAACCTATGGTTTTTGGACCATGGCATCTCGACAGACGTGTTGATCCCTAGTATTGAGTTGATGGTATTGGTTTGTTATGGTTTTGGCCCATGGTATTGTTTTATTTTATTATTATTATTGAGCCCCATGATCCATGATTTGAGGAAGAGCTTGCCTATATAAAGCAAAGGAGAACATTTGGCTTAGGCATGCTTTTGGGTTGAGTATCTTAAGATCTGAAATATTGGGTTATTGTTTCAAAAGATCGATCTATATGAAAGTGAAGTGGAAAGTGAATCTGTGAAGGGTGATCTCTCAAGCGTTGGAGCTGCGGAAGTGCGGAGGCGCCGCAGGAGACGCCGCAGGAGTCGCCGCAGGAGGCGTCGCAGGAGTCGCCGCAGGAGGCGCCGCAGGAGTCGCCGCAGGAGGGTCGCCGCAGGAGGCGCCGCAGGAGACGCCGCAGGAGGCGCCGCAGAAGACGCCGCAGGAGGTGCCGCAAGAAGACGCCGCAGGAAGCGCCGCAGGAGACGCCGCAGGAGGCGCCGCAGGAAGACGCCACAGGAGACGCCGCAGGAGGCGCCGCAGGAGACGCTGCAGGGGGCGCCGCAGGAAGATGCCGCAGGGGGCGTTGCAGGAGGCGCCGCAGAAGACGCCGCAGGAGGCGCCGCAGGAGATGCCGTAGGAGGTGTTCTGGGTTTAGTTTTCTGTTATTGTGGATCTGGTTATCTGGGTGACTTACTGGTACTTAATGATCATTTGATGTTTATGGATCCAGTATGAAAATTGGATGAAACGTGGCCTTTCAGATTATATGTTGTGCTTCAGTGTATCCAGTATGAAAATTGATGAAACGTGGTACCTGGAGGAGAGAAGATTGTAGGCCGGCGCCTACGTACTAGTACTTAAGCTAGTACAAAAGCAAAGGGGAATCTTTGGAGCATTGTAGCAGGTAGCAGCCTGCGTACTAGTAAATGGATCGGCTAGTACAAGAGCAAAGGGGGTTGTAGCTCCCGTACTGGTATAAGACTGCACTAGTACAAATATTGTAAAAGGATTTTTCTTATTAAGAAGAAGATTGAGATGACTTGCAGCAGGTGGTTTTCTCCCGCATTGGGTTTCCACCTTATATCATGGTGTTCATGTGTGTGCCTTATGTGTGATGATCTATTCTATGTTACTGCATCTGTTAATTGATAATATGGTTGATAATGTCTAATGCACTCATTGAAGATCAATTAGCTTAATCATAAGAAGTTGTGGAAGTATCATATATGAATCTGAATATGGAAATGAAAATTTTTTATTGATGTGATAATACTGATTCCCCCCCCCCCCCCTCTCAGTATTATTTCCAACATTTTCAACCTCTAATGTTTATGGACAAAGAAATCAATTTCTAAAGCATGTGGGAGCCAAACTATCGCATTTCCCATGTTGAGTCCCTCTATTAAAGATCATGGAAAATCTCCATAAATAGTTATCCTTACTAAAACATAAATTTAATTGGAAATGATCATTAATCCTATGACATTACTACTTCACTATTTTTTTTGACCACAAAGAGCTTATTTTTATGTCTACCCTACAAGCCACCAAATTTATATCATATCCATGAGGTCAACACCAATTTGTAGTTCAAGATATAACTAAGTTGGAACAGACTTAGCTCTAGAACCTATGTTATTTTTCCACCCCTAGTGTTTATGGACAAAGAGATATCAATTTTCTAAAACATGTGATAGCCAAAGTATTACATTTCCCATGTCGAATCCCTCTATTGAACATCATAAAAAATATCCATAAATTACTTATCCTTATTAAACCAAACATTTAATTGAAAACGATGATTGATCATTACCATGACATTACTACTTTTTTGCACTTTTTAACTGCACAAAACTTGTTTTGATATCACCATAATTTACTTTTGATAAACCAACCAAAATCCCCTCAAATAATATTTGGTGGCACAAAGACCTAACAATTTTCATACAATTAATAATTATTTATAATCAGAAATACCTCACATTAAACAAAAGAAAATATTAAACATTTTATTTAATGGAATTTAATTCCCCTTCACATTCTCCACGGTCACATCTTTTTCCCTCCTAGTCTCTTCTTTCATTTCCATATCTTTCTTTTTCTTTGAGTGGTTTGTTATTCCTTACATTCAATTATGGGGTCTCCGTCTTATTTTTTCATTTCAGTTTTCTCTTGTTCAACACATTTTTGTGAGGCCATCATCCCACACCTTCTTGAACCCAACGTTCACGTTCCACTTTTAGGAAGGAAGAAATCATCCTCACCTTTCACACCTTCAGGAAATATCCTTAGGCTCATATTTTTGGGCGTGGGATCAGGCAGGAGGCTATAGCTAGCTAAATGGAAGCTAAAAATTAGGGTGCTTATAATGATGGCTTGTGATATCGGGTTCTATGGGTGGTGGTGCCCCTCTTTTCACTCAATCAACTGAATCTCCTTTCTATGGTTATCAAAATAGAATTACAACCTGGTCATAGTTGGTGAGATCTCTACTTCCAGGTGACAGGGGGACTATATGATCTTTACAAACCACAAACTCAGTTATTTCACTTATATATCGCTCAGGGCTACTTGGATTTGGATCTACTACCTTTTTTGTTGGGTAAGCCACTGGATCATTCATTGGCTCCATATCAATTGAACCTGGAACCAGACCTACTACTTAAGTTGTTGTGGAAACTACTGATTCCAGGTAAACTCGCTTTCGAACAGTTACCAAAATGAATTCTTGAATTTGTGTGAATTACTTATTTTAACCAACTGGTCCAAACTGAACTATCCCACCTGGGTTGAGTAGTGTGGCATACAACTCGTTATTGGGACCAGTTGGCATAAAATCTATTATTACCTTTTGATTGGATATTGACAGATGGGTGAGGATTATGTGCAGTTATAATAGTTTCAAGAAAAAAATCAGTTTAGATGTATTGTTCTGTGGACACTTATCAACAGTTGCTTGTTAGAAAACATTTATGACATACACCTTAAATGATTGAAAAGTCATTCATTTATCCTCATTGTCTAACTCACATAGTACTCATGAATATTTTTTGTGTTTTAGGTTCGAGCATTGCAAGCAATAGGTTCCGAGATACTTAGATATTAGTAATGGGGTCTTACAACTAGACATGAATGTATTTTGTTAGAGCCTTTCCAATTTCAAAGTTGGCTTTAGGGTGCATAACCCCAGGTGGATGTGACTATATCTTTCGTTAATCTGGAATTGACATCCTTAATGGATTCAGCGCCATACCTTGTGTTGTGCCTTGTGGTCCTCTTTGGCTCACAGTTGTCATCTTTGTGATGTCCAAGACAATTGCAATTATTACCACAGTGGCATATCCACTTTGAAAAATCTGTGAAATGTGTTAAGACATTTAACCCCTCAAAATAATGTGCTCTTAACTCTCAGTTAACTTAAGTACTCTTCGAACCACAGATAAGAGAATATTCAACAAAAAAAACTTGCATATCAAATCATCAAAACAAGAAAAATACATACAAAATTTATATGTCTCTCTTACTTGCAAAGCCTTTCAGATTCTATTTTCCCCTTCAACCTCATTAAAGGTGCAAAGCAACATAAAAATTTAGAATGATTGACTAGATAGAATCATATAAGTAAGCTTTCTTCACAGGAACTTAACTAAGTCACCAAAATGATCCACAAGGGAAAAGAATTATCTTTAAAGTTAGAAAATACAACTAAAGACAAGTTTCCATGAATTGCAGGCAAGGATATGTACTACAAAAATTTAGTCATGCAAACTGAAATAAGATAGAAAACACTCTTTATGATTGTCTTCATAATACAAGTTCCTGAACTACCAAAAGTAGCATGATCTATTTGCTTTGATTCATTTCATTTACAGAGAGATACAAATGTGCATTCAGAATTATAGAGGTATTATCATTCCATTTTCAGGGGACTACATTCTAAGATTCCCATAGTTAATTTTATATATTGTACTTATATGACTAACATTGACGTGCATACCTACAACTCTACCCTAATCAGAGTATGCTTTGCTCTTGACAAATCAATATGATTGAAACATGCAGTAACCTTCATTGGTAGGCTCAATGGAACTAAGCTATGTCCTTGAAGTTGTGTAGAATGTTTTTCAGCATCAACCTAAGGACAAATAATTACAAATGCAAGGCCATTGTAATCAAATTTTTGCAGGATATTAACAACAATATCAAGGGTCTTTCCTAGCATAACCTCCATCAAAACTTGCACATCATAACCCTATTTGTTATAATTGTCATTGTGCAATAATACACGGTATGGTGGAGATGTCTTCCTTGATTTTCTTTTATAATAGTAACAAGCAAATAGAAAGAGACTTAGAAGTTGCATCGAAGGCATTGGAAATTCTAAAGACATCATATCTATTTCATTGACAATGAAAATAAAATTCAAGTAAAATTCTAGTCACATACACTCTAATAACCATGTCCTTCAGAGTAGATATCTTTATTTGACAGAAGTTCTACATAAGGTAATACAATGAAACAAGAACCTATTCATAGGTCATCATTATATTTACCATAGATCAAACTCCAATTCTCGACTATGTGTATTTTTCTCAATTGTTGGTGTCTCTATCAATTTGCTACCTTTCCGCCATGGTGAGGTTGATCTGATTGCAAAAAATGCCCAAGTCATGCATGTCCCTTTTGACTGTGATATTTTGTCACCTTAGAGGCTTTGCAACGTTGTTGTCTTGTGTCTGTTCTCCTTACATTGCCCTCTTTGTACATGCAGTAGATCACATGTATGTAATTGATAATAGGTTGCTACATAGTTTTCATCTGATCATCCATCTCCCATGTAGCTTCATTTGGACCCAATTACTTCCTCTACACTTTAACCTACTCGATTGCTCTAGTCTAGAGCATGAGTTATTTCTGCTACAATATGCACGGAGGTTTTGGTTGGAATTGTCCTTTTGGTTCCACTTGTAATGTTGGGTGTGTGTTATATTCTTTCCACAACTACCCCTGGAATTCTCATTTTGGACCCTATCTTAGGTGGGCAAACCTACCTATTGTTTTGTGCATGGATTTCGCACATGGTTTTGGGCATGATGGTTTTCTGCCCATGGCATTCTGTAGATCCGGTCAAGGAACTATGATTATTTTCTAATCCAAGGTTAATGAATTGGGTATTATGAATGTTTTGGCATGTATATATATGTATTGTAACATTGAAACGAATACAATGAAAAATCAACTTGGCAGTGCTAGTTTTGTAATTCATGGGAAAATCTCTGTGTATATGTTTTTTATGTTTTATGCTCTTGACATTGTTTAGTTTCTATTTTTTAATAATTCGTTTGTAGTTAATTTTGTACAGGTTTAAAACCCACATGTAATACAAACCATTCAATCATATTATCATCATCCTTCACGTATATTTTAAGCAATGAAACATGGAAAACATCATGGACTTTCCCTGTCGGAGGTAGTGCAAGTCGATAGGTCAATGGTCCAATTCAGTAGAATCCCGTTGCATCTTTAAGTATTCAAAATCTGACTCCATTGTGTCTTCCTCAAGAAACTCAAGAAAGCTTCTCCAATTTCCCCCCTCCAATTTACTTTCCAATACATATTTCTAGGTATTCTTAAACATTGACCACTGGGATATACCTTTCTTTGGGGGCATATACAATTCCCCATAAAGTTTCCCAATTATTTGAGAGTTCTGCAAGTTTTACTGATCATTGGTCAACTGGTATTGGAACATCTACTATTGGGCTAACCAATTGTCTTGAAAATTGGGGTATGAAAAATTACACTGCACCATTTTTGAATAGTCATGCAAGTGTCACCGGCTTTCAAAATTTTAATCAACAACCTACTCAACAGATGAATCATCTCCATCATGGATGGTATAGAGATGATGAAGAAATTGTTTTTAATTGGATGACAACTACACGTGAAGCAACAATAGCTTCAATACAAGGCTCAACAACAACAACAACATCAAATCCAAGTGTTTTTGCCTAAACAACAACAACAACAAAAACAGTCTTTGTGGTCTATGAGGTACTTTGGTTGAGATCTGTAGGTTCTATGAAGCCAATTCTAGGAATGAAACAGTATGTGCATTGATACGATGATAGTGCTTTCAGTTTTCCTTATCTACATTTCTATGTGCAAATAATGGAATTTTCCAGGTGATTAATTTTTCTTGTTAAATTTACAATCAAGCATTGCATCTCTATTTCTCATTAGATTATATATCTTGCATTGTAGATTGTATATGCATGTACCTTAGATATCTTTCCTGGTAAAAGGGTAGACCATAGATTCTTCGATTGTTGGACAGGAGTTGAAGAGGTTTCCTTTCAATAGTTGTTTGTGGTTTTAATAGGATCCAATTAGGAAATGCTTGTTGGTTGGATTTTGAGAATTCCATCTATGATGGAGGCTGCTCCATTGGCCATTTGACCAAATTCTCATTTGTATTTTCTTTAGACATGAAGGAACTTCATAGACGATACTAGTGGCGGTATGAGAGAACACATATTCTGAGATAACATCAAAATTTCCACTTACTTCCAATATATGTTGTTAGGATTATTATGTTTTGTGCATGGTATACTTTCATGCATTCATGTGAAGGCCCCTTCCTACATTAGACTAGGTATTTGCTCTTAACATTTATTTTAAATGTTCCTCTACAGGGTGAAAAGCCTGAGAGGGTGGTGAAAATCATGGCCATAAATTCATTGGTGATATCGTTATTTACAAGAAAATAAACTATTTATGTGGGTCTTATTATCCCTCCACATATCAGTATTTACTTCATTAAAGGTCTAGCACAACTTATTTATGATATTAAGGAAATTATAGAGTAATGACTAAAAGGAAGAATTTTCATTTTACTTTTTAAAGGATATGTACACATTGTTTTGTTATGCGCTATTTTATTTTTATTCAATTCTTAAAGTGGTGTAATAATTTGGTATGCCTTGGGATATCCTAGAAGGAGATGGTTTGGGCATTCCAATTGAATATTAGAAGGCTTTGTTCCTAAAATTTATATGTAGTTCTATCAACTAATCTATGAAAAATGCATTTTATAATTTATGCTTAAATACTAGTAGGGCCATTTTTTTTTTACATTTCTTTGGACTTGCCAACATTTAGGGGATCACCCCGGTATGAAGTCCCAACTAGAACTCACACCATTTGGTGTGGGAGTCCCATTCGGTATGATGGCCAGGTTTCCATCGTCTTAATGATTTGCCTCAATTCTTGCTTATCAACATAGGAGAGTGGTCTACTTTGTCTTCAAGAAGTGAGGTTCGCATGCCTAGTGAGTGTAAGTGTACTCGTGTCAATGGTTCTTTCACTATGAGGGGAAGAGGGTGAAGGTGAGTTCCAGGTTGAAAGGGATCAGTCTCAACTCAGCTAGGAACACACAACCCAATGGGACATACACAACTTCCAGTGGATTATTCCACACGGATGCAACAGTCACAACATACAAGGTAAGATAACACGTACAACACTCATGGATCAATCCGAACGAGTGCAATGGTTGTTACAACAAGGTTCATGTGAAAGGTCTGCCTGATGTCCGGCATAGCAGTCAACACAGACAAGACAACATTAATAGCATATACAAAACATTTCCATTAATAGATTATGAATTATAACAAATGAAACAATTTAGATGTAGAACATAGGTTAAAGCGACATGCATTACAAGTGTTAAAGACCAGTCTTACAACAGATACAATACATGTGTGAAAATGTGTTGGCCTATTAACAGGCTTACAAATTAAGTGAAAATTCCAAGACACATCATTACACCATACATCACTAACCCCGTCAGCGAGGCGTTGGAGCCTCTACTTACTCGTCAAAAAAAATATTACAGGCTCCCTTGGCTATGTGGGAGGAGCTGAGGTGAAAAGTCCTTTCTATGTATAAATGAAGGGGTATTTATAGCCAAGGGTGAAACTAACCCTTGTGGCTATTCAAGAACACTCATGACTATTCGACTTCCATGACTTTTAGACTTACATGACTCTTTGTTCACAAGTGGATCTCTTGGACTTCCATGTTACATCACATCGATTGACAACATAGCCCATAGTGTAGATGTGGGTGACATGACTCATGACATGACTCAACATGACTTGACATGAAAATGTTGGTACATTGTTGCTGTTGGAGTGTATGTCGAGCTATAGTGCTGCTGGGTGATGGATTTATTCATGATGTATCATAGCTTCACCTCTGCATGGTGAAGTGCGCGGTGTCTTCAACGATCCTTGGTTCACTTGATGAAGATTTAACATGTTGTTCCTTGCTTTCATGCTGGAAGGCTTGACAGGCTCAACTATTCGTGAAGGTGCATGTTCAACGCATTCATCTACTTCACATGCTTCATTTGTTTATCTATTGGTTGAACTGCCCTTCTGCATGTGCTCCCTTCATTCATCTTGTTCGTTGTCTTGCCATGTTTGTTTGTGTACCTGTACCTACAGTCCCTCAAGACGAGACGACATCGAATCCAAAAACCTCCTAGTCTACCATGACACATGATCATTTCAGATGCAGGTGACCAAGAGAGGCAGCAAGGTTGTGAAGCGGGATGATGGCTCCGAGCACTGCTGATGAAAATTACGCAAGAGTCACTAAGTGATCAAGACGGGAAATCTGAGTCATCAGTGACTCTCTGTGAGGTCTAGCTCGGTTGGGAGGGAAAATTGAGCAAAAGTCCGGGCTACAGGAAGGCAAGATGGACATGCACTGCACATTTTTCAGAACGAACAATCAGCGGGGTCTAGATAGCCAGATTTGTGCAATTTTCCAAAGGAGTGGGTTAGGCTGCATGATGGGTCACTTGGCAGGGATTGCATAGTTTTCTTGGGGAACTTCCTGGGATACTGGTAGTCTTAACTATGTAATCCCCAGAGGCAAATTCTAGTCTTCTTTTGGGGTCACTAGCAACCAAAACTACGCAATTCCCAAAGGTAACTTCAAATTGGCTACTGGGGTCACTAACATCCAAAACTGCCAATTGGCTGCTCAGTCACTAGCAGCGGAAACTATGCAATTCCCAGAGGGAACTCACAGTCTGCTATTAGGAGCTGATGATAGGAAAATGCATCAAGGCTGGGAGGTCGTGTTGTTGATAATCTCTACACAATTTCTGAGATGAACAACTAGTCGACTATCCGCATGATTGACTAGGAAAATTACGCAATTTTCTAAAGGAGACAAGGATTGACACTTGGTGTCTTTCTGGCCTGTATGCGTAATTTCCTCAGTAAGTTGAGCGAGTGAGGTTAGTGGCATCTATGAAAATTCTTAAGGGAGTCAATCCGGGATGATCGCCAGGTCCGACTGTCTGGGTGGCCAACATAAGAGTTGATTGCATTTCTTGCAGACAACACGGCTTGAACAGGCTAATTTGGTGTTTCTGCACTTCTCTGGTTGACAGTCGATTAAGTCGATGAAAGGGTGATGGTTTAGGTGTCAGAGTGGAGTTTTGTCGTCAAAACCTCAACAAAATAACTAAGTGTGTGAGCAATCGAAATATGCATAGGTGATCATACAACACACACTCACATGAATTGACGACAAAATGCCCCAAACCATCCAGACACACATGTTCAACATGAATGATCAATAGTGTAAGTGACAAGTGTGACACTCATGATTGATCATTCATGATCTAGATGATGCTTGTGTGACAGTGAATGTGACTCTATGTGTGAGTGTGACAGATGCTTTTATAGCAAACACAATAAGCAAAAACAAAGTGAAGACTTTGAGCATAACTAGAACATGGTCACAAACATAACTTAGACATCATCATGTAGAGAATTGAATGCAATGAACAGGCAAGGCGGATGTAAAGACTCACACGAGCTCATGGAGTGAACTTGAGTGTGTGCATTCATTAAGTGAAATTTTTCAAGGGAGGCTCCGAAATTGGCGCAGGCCGAAATTTTGGAGAGTGGTTATAGCCGCTACAACACTTGGTGACACACTAGTAGAACTCCAGCTTCTCTATTTTGGTCCATTACTAGCATAGGGCCTTGGTCTTTTAGGGAGTATTGAAACATTGTGAAGGTTACTTTAGTTTCCCCATTTAGCCCATGGACATACATGGTTCACCCTTTGTCAACTTAGTCAAACAAAATCAAAAGTTTAGCTTAGATATCAGTGTTTTGAATCCGGGAAGGGTAGTTTATTTCGCAAGTTGAAGATTTTTAGAGTATAAGTTTTCATCTCTGGTGTTGCTCCATTGCCAGCAGGCCCAGAAAATACCCCAGCAAATTCATGTAGGAACACACACAATGCTCCACTTCTAACGAGCCTGGTCAGTACCCCGGTGGAGTTGCATGCTTCACCTTTTTGCACAAGAAGCCATTCTTTTCATTCGCCTTTGTATTTTTCAAGATAACTGTGCATAGTCACTTATTTATTTCTGGGGTGAAAGAGGGATCCCAACTTATTTGGAGTAGAATAGGTTGTTCCTTCAGAGAAGCATGTAAGACCTCTGACATAAGTTTGAATTTAGATTTTCCCCTTCTCTACGTTATGTACCTAGGGGGGGTAATATGGGGTACCAAGGGAGGTACCCAAGGTAATAATGTAATAATGGGATGGGCCATAGTAATAAATAAGGTGGTTAACCCATGTCATATAAGGGACCACAAGTAGTTAATAATAATGTAAGGGGCCCATGGTATTAGTTGATGGTATGAGGAAACCATGGTAATGATGCATGGTATTGTATGTTATAAGGCCTATATAGAGGCTAGAGACCTCCACAATGGAGGGATATGAAGAGAAGTAGTCTTGTATGAACAAGCATATGGCTTGTGGAGTATTCTCCTTCCTTAAGGAGGTGAATTGTATGGTGTTGCCCTACCTCAAGGGGTTTGATAATAAAGATTCATTTCTATCTTATTTCTATCTTGTTATTTCTTGGTTTATTTCTATTATCATAATATTTTCTGGGTTAGATCTACGACAAGTTGGTATCAGAGCACTTTCTTGGGCACAAAAGTGGTTTTTTTTTTTTTTTTTACTTTTTGCAGGATTTCCAAGGGCGGCGAGTTTGCAGATCAGATCTGTACGTTTTGGTTCAAGATCTGAAAAATCTGATTGCAGATCTGTATTCCATGTGAAAAGATAGCCGGTTTCAAAAAAAAAATCGGTCGAATCGAAGTCCGGATGAAGGAGATATCGCTGATCTAAAAATCAGTAGGGTTGCAGCGAATTTTTCGGGGCAGCGAATTTGCGGTGAAGATCTAGATGTCTTGGTGCAATATCTGCAAGATTTAATTGCAGATCTGGAATCTTTGTGAAAAAACACCCAATTTCAAAAAAAAAATCAGGCGAATCGGAGTCCGGATGAGGGAGATATCGCTGATTTAAAATTAGCACTTTTTTCAGAAATTTTGGGTGACGGCGGGAGAGTTGCAGCGCAAATTTGAAATTCCAGTGTCTGAATCAGGATTTCTATCACATGAGCAAATGCAGAATGGTTGTTCCATTTCCAAAAACAAGTTATAATAGAGATTCTGAGCAATATTGTTGAAACTGTGACATTTTCAAATTTTCGCCGAGTGAGTGAATTTTTCCAAACCATTCATGGATCCTAGCAAGGCATTTTTTACAGGGAATGATAATGGTATGACTATTGAAGAATTCATAAAGGGACTAAAGCTTATATATGGGACATATTGGAGGATTTCAGTGTGGCTTAATTTAAAAGATGAGGCTGCCAAATGGTGGTACTCACTTGACAAAACACAGTTGACCAAACTCTCAGATGTAGAATTTGAACGAGTCTTTTTAGACAAATGGTCTCGGGCTAGGAAAAAGGAGAATGAGACACATAAGGGATTAATTCCTACTGGTATATCCTTATTGCAGGTTCATGGATTGATTCAGAAAGAGAAGATCATTGTTTCTATAAATCCTAGTTGCAAGCATAATTTCATCAATGTTAATTTGGCAAAAAAATTGCAAGTTCCAACAAAAAACATTGAAAATATACAAGTTGATGATGAGAATGTTCAAACGTACAAGGATTTGAAGATTTCAATGGATAAGTATGTGTTGCATAGTGATTTTTATGCTTCAAATATGGATAACATA
>APFE030615707.1:89934-118330 GCA_000404065.3 Pinus taeda | reverse complement strand
TACAAAGCCTAATGGGTTACTGAACAATAAGTTGGAATATGGGATCATGATAATTAAATTGAAAAAATATGCTTTCCTTTTAGAAACATTACAGTTATACAATGTTTTTCGAAAGCATTAGAATTTGAAATTGGGCCTTTTTATCAAGAAAAAATTTCATTAATAGAATGTACTTTCCTACCCGAAACATTGTAGATATCCAAGAAAAACTTGAAAAGCATAAGAGAACTTAGCGTAATGTACTTTCTTTCCTTCCTTAACATTATTAAAGAGTTGAGGTTCCCCAAGTCATCAGGTAACATTCAAAGGAAATGACAGTTAGTAATAGTCCAATTCACAACTGAAGATGTGTCACAAATACGAGGGGGCATCTACTCCAAATCACAAAAGTGCTCCAGGTTAAAATCTAGCATTATTGGAAGCTTAATGCTCGACTGGGTGTTATTGAACCCAAACATTTTTCCAATCAACACTAAAAGCTTAAAGATAGCTTCTCTAAGTCCTACATGACTTTACTATGCTCTTGAAGTGGGGGCACATGCAGACTCTCCAAGTGAATAGTCTTAAACTAAGTGAAGATAAGGCCGATAGATCATTCAGTGTGGATCTCTTTAACCCATAATTGAATACTATGTCTCTCTTGAACCCATAATTGAATACTATTAGGACTTTCAAATGTTTCATGGAACTCAAAAATGTTGGAAGAAAGTATTTGCTTCCAGAAAAGAGTAAACTAAAGCCTCTGCTTAAGGAAAATTAATGTCACACCACTAACACTTCTCCATGGAATCTGTATAGGTAAACCACAAATGCAGAATTCCATTAGAATATTGTGTTTATTGAATACACAAATGAAATCATTGCATTTCTTTAAAATATCTTTTGAAACCAAAATTACCGAAATTACATATTGATAACCTAATGGGTGTAGGATAAAATTCACCCGTGTCATTCACAGAAAGCATGAGAAAAAACCCAATACTATATATAAAACCAAGAAAAATTCAAATTCATCACTTCTAGGGACCTCGTAACCACCCTGCCAATACACAAGTATGTTCCCGTTTGCAATTAGAAAAATTACCCAATTACAATCTGTTTACTCCAGCATATGTTGGAAAGTTATAGAAGGATGACTAGTGCAATCAATCCATTCCTTTTAGCCCTGGATTTGTTTCAGTTTAAAACAGAAGTATACAAATATACTTGTCCAATGTCTATGCTTTAACCATTCACCTTAACATGTTTTTACAATATAATTTCCTAAGTCTATTTAATATCTTCATTATCATAAAAACTAACCTATATATCCCTCTGAGCACTTGGTAGACCCAGAATTAAGATGGATCTAAGATGATAGAATTTCCCCTTTAAATAGTCTATGCTCAAATGAATACCATGGTATTATCAATACCATGGGTTATCATAAACTGGTAGACCCAGAATTAAGATGGATCTAAGATGATAGAATTTCCCCTTTAAATAGTCTATGCTCAAAAGAATAACATGCTATTATCAATACCATGGGTTATCATAAACCTGGAGCTTAAAAATTACGATTAGTAATTTATAAAAGTTAATAAAATTAATAGTTGATTTTTATTTTATTTTTTATTGTAACCAAGCTAAAATGTTTAACCTACATTAAATTACAACATCCATTCTTGATCCACCAAGCCCCAAGAGGATCAAATATTTTTTCTCTCTATGCTAATTTTCATATCACGATATTTGATACCTCTCGGGGGTTAGTAGATCCAGAGTAAAGATGGATCTATGCTAGTTTAATTCCCCCATTTAAATCGGCTACATTCTAGGTGAATACCATGGGTCAATACCATGTGCCATATTTTTATTAATTCTAATATTAGGGTTAATAATGGTTTTTTTTCATAGTATTAATAACAATTAGTCCATGGTATTTGTCCCATAGTATTTTGCCCATAGGTTTCACCTAAACATAACCCATTTTTTGAGTGTTCGTTAATATAAGGTGACTTATGGAGTAAATATAAAAAAAAAATTATTTGTTTACCATACCTCTCGTCTTCATAAATAGAACGAGGGTTATGGACTAAATATAAAAAGATGTTTTATTTATTTACCATACGTCTAGTTTATTTATATTTTTATTTATTTACCATATCTCTTTTATAAATATGGTATTTGGCCCATAGGATTCACTTAAATAAAACCTATTCTTGAAAATGGGCGAACGGATTCACTTAAATAAAACCTATTCTTGAAAATGGGCGAATGGAAGGCTGTAACTCCTAATTTCAAGGGCTAAATTTACCTTTTTTACCCTCTCCCTTAAAATAAGGTGGGCTATTTGAGGTGATTTGTAAAAATGTACTATGATACAAAATATTCGCCCACTAAAAATTTTAGACCCCTTAATTTCGCCAAAGGGCGAACATTCGCCCCTAAAATTATCCTTGCACCTCAGAGACCCTTCACCCACTTCTGCATCACTCTGTATCACTCTCCATCAACCTGCATGAGGACTGTGTCTCCAATGGTGTCGTATCCCTGCTCTTCCCTCTGCGTTGTCTCTTGAATTCCTTATATTACCTCCTCCTCAGTATCTGACTATTGTTGATGCCCTCCTCTTCCTTCACCCTACAACTCTCCCTCTGAAATCCAACTCCTTCTCCTTGATAATCGATTTCCCTTGGGTTAAAAATTATCTACTCAGTGTGTCTCCAAATGACTCTCAAGTCTTCTCTTATACCTTTCCTATTGATGAATCAACGACTGAGATTAAGTGTCTAATCAATGGCTAAGATTAAAACAAACTTGTTCCTCATCTCATAGAAGCTTCTCACCCATATCTTTACTAATACCCATTAATATTTTTAATTTCCTAAGTTTATACTTAGGAACCCATTAAAAATATTAATTATTTTAATAACTCCTCATCTAGGTGGAATTTTTCCAAACAATTTCTGGGTCTTGGAGATCTCATGTGTTCTAACCCTTCCATGAAATTTTTGATCTAGAGCACATCTGATGCTACCCAAAATCAACACAATCTCTAATATTCATTTCGCCCTCTTAGCACCAGAGGGGAAACTCACCCAATTATGCTTGCCATATACACAATTTTCACAGAAATAAAAATCCAAAGAGAAATTAGACATACCTTCTACCACGCAATTACCATAAAGTATTCAAAGGGCCTTCTCTCCAATATGTCCAAACCTTTGATGCCATAACATGGTCTTTTCTCCAGAGACCACTAAATTTTCTCCTCCACTTTCAGGAACCAAAGAACTATTGCATCCATCAATAACAGTGCTACCCTGAAGCTTGTACAAAGTTCCAATCCGAACTCCCCGCATCAATACCAATGCTCATGAAACCATCTTGCATGTATCTTTCTTGAACACTATTTTCACACCTGCATCCTCTAGCTTGCTTATAGAAATATGGTTTGTAGTCAATGAAGGAATATGAAGAACACTTGTAAGTGTTCTAATCCTTCCACCTTGCAACTTTAACTTGACTTTTCCACGACCGATGATTTTAGCCTTCCTGTCATCCCCTAAGAAGAAATCACCACCATCATCTTTCTCATACTCACGGAACCACTCCTTATGGGGAGGGAAGTGAAAGGATGCACCTGAGTCAATCAACCATGCCTCATGATCTACATGTGTACTTGAAGAAGAAGCCAAGTACACATCTCCACCTTCATCTGAGCTAGTTTTTGTCTCTGCAGAAAGAGCATCATCAGATTCCTTTCCTTTCTTAGGAGCTTTAGATTTATAGTCCCCTTTGAATTTCCCTTCCTTTCCACATTTCCAGCACACCTTTACGGGTCTTCTTGGAGATCTCCCTCTACATTTAGATCACCCAGTCAAGAACTTATTTTTGTTATCTTCTGGGACCATCCTCGTACAAAAAATGCATCACCATTTTGGCCCTCCATATTTTTCCATCTCATCTCCTCCGATAGCAAGGATGAGACTATTTCATCAAACTACAAGGTAGTTGCATTGCTACCTATTGCAACAACCAGACTGTCCCATGAATCTAGTAGAGAACACAACAAACTGATGCACTTATCTTCATTTGAAATTTTAATATCAACAAATAAGAACTGGCTTACTATAGTATTAAAGGCATTCAGATGCTTTGTCACCAAGTCTCCATCAGGTTATACAACTTCTTTCGTATGAACAATTTATTCACTAGAGACTTAGATTGGTACAAAGTCCCTAACTTGTCCCACAAATACTTTGTCGAAGCTTACCCTAATACATTCAACAATACTTAATCTAAGACACACAATTGTATTATCCTCTTTGCCTTCCAATCCAACTTCACCCGTCTTCCACTGACATTTCCATTGGTTTAGTACCCAGATCTATGAGGATCCACTTATTTATCCACCAACATATCCTCCACTACTCGCCATCTTCTTTCACCACAAGAAAAAATCCCACAGATCTCCCACTGAACAAGGTCTACCATAGGCCAAGAAAAACCCCTTTACAAAAAGTTATCCCCTTGAAGCCAAAACAATTATGATATCAAATATAGGTTTTAAATCTGTACAAAAATTACCTACATACAAATTCTAAAAACAGAAAATAAACAATGGTAAGAGCATAAAACATAAAACAAATATACACATATATTTTCCCTTGGATCCCAAGACCGAGACTACCAGATTTATTTTTTCATTTATATTCCTTTCAATGTTACAATACATATATATACATGTCGAAGCATCAATGAACACCAATCCATTAACCTTGGATTAGAACATAACCATAGTTCCCTTTACTGGATCTACAAAATATCATGGACAGATAACCATCATGCCCAAAACCATGTGCAAAATCCATGCGAAAAACCATTGGTAGGTCCGCCCACCTAATATAGGGTCAAATTGTTTTTTCATGGGCTATTGCCCCAGACCCCGTGCAGGCGAGCTATTGCCCACTTATGACCCCCTGCAACGCCCCGCGCAATGTACATGGGTCACTATCACCACCCCCCTCCCCCATGGGGTAGTCATGGAAAGAATATAACACACACCCAATAGTAAGGCCCATATCAGAGTGTTCAAAGCTTCTATTGGGCTTCAGTTAGGCATTCATTTTCTAATGCATCCAACTATTGTTGCCCACTTGAAACTTATGTGGCACCTAACATTGATCATGATTTATTTAATACTTGGAATTGCCTTTATATAGGATATCATGAACCAAATCGAATATGTTTTAGATTCATCAATAAACTTGGTGGCTTTATCACCTTCAGACTTAACATGTACATATTCCTCCTGTGTGGCCAGAAAATGAATTACATCATCAAGTGGACAGAATGGTTAAAATTCATGGCCGCCATGAAATGGGTTGTGGTTAGTCGAGCTATGGATATCTTTGTTACTATTGTGTTCCACATAGGGAAGAATATCATCCCATGTTCATGGATGCTTGGAGTTGTACATGTGTAGTATGTGTACTATTATCCCCTTGAAAACCTTTGTTTGGTCATCAATCTGAGGATGGAATGCAGTCAACTTGGTGAGCTTTGTGTCCAACAATGACTTGAGGATCGACCAGAATGCACTCAGGTACCCCCTATCTCAATCTGATATAATGGTTTTTGGAATAAAAAAATGTACCCACACTCGTTTGAGGAATATTTTGTTAGTGTTTTCTGCTATGATATTATTGCAAGCATTCAATAGAGCCATCTTATAAAATCTATTAACAACCACAAATACACATTCATTACAATTCTTGATAGAAGGAAGGCCAAAAATATAATCCATGGAGATGGATTCCCAAGGTTGGCTAGGAGTAGCAAGATGAGTGTATAGGCCTTGATTCTTAATGGTTGGCTTGGAGATGGCATAGGGAGTGCAAGATATGATATATTTTCTAATATTCAGTTAGAGTTTTGGCCAATAAAAATACCTTTTTAGCATTTTCATGGTTTTCTCCAATCCAAAGTGTCATATGACCTGAATGTAGTATGGTGAGCACCAGTATTGCAGCAAGAATGTTGCAACTCCTGGGCTACCAACTTTACCTTTATCAATGCGGTAGTTCGTAACAAACTTGGAAGCGTCGGTGCTATATGCACAAGTACTAGTGATCACTACAGGTTGTCACTTAGTCACTCGGCACAAGATCACTAGGATCTCAAACCAACTTCTATAGATTCTAGAAGAAGATCTATGTGTGATGAAAGGAAAGAAATACTACTCTACAGATACTATTCTAACTACATAAAGGAGAAGGATTGGAATGTAAAGCAAAACCTAGTAAACCCTAATTAACAAGCTAATTCTACTTTTCCCAAAAAAACTATGAAAACCATAAATAAATGCCATTACCTACTCAAGGAAGTAAAAAACATCTAACCATGCTATTTCTGGAAGTAAGTAAGCAAAAAGCATATTTTGGGTTTTTATGTGAATTTAAGATGCATTTAATTTATTGTGTGTGAGTGTGGCAACAAACAAGTGATGTTAGAGGGCGGTTTTGGAGCTTGGGAGGATGCAGGATGGTGTGGATGGGTCCTAGGAGGTCTTAGGTGGCCTTTTGGAGGCTTTTCCCACACTTGACCTTCAAAAGAAATCCTATAGGAAAAACTACAGGAGGACACAAGAAAATTACAGGAGGAAAATAGGGAAACTATAGGAGACCTACAGAAGGAGGCCGAGAGCAATTTTTGTAGTTTTGAGGGTGTGAGAGTTGGTGGAAAAGGTGGATGAAGGTTGGAATGAGGTCTTAGGGTGCCTAAGGTCTACCATGAATCACCAATAGAGAGGAATATGATTGGGTTTTCTCAAGGAGAGAGGAAGAAGTTCTATGAAAAATGAAGGAAACTAGGGTAGAATTGAGGTGAGGTTTGGGAGACTTATAGGGCATGGATTAGATGGAGGGTATGATTTCTGGTAAGTTGGCCTACTATTGGAAGAGATTTGATGCATAGAAAATAATAGTCAACTAAGAAAATCAAGCAACCAATGAAATGAGTGCATCATAGGAAAAACAGAGTTTTGCATTAAAATGGTCTAACCTATGTTGTATAGAGGGGAATGCTGGGAAATGCAGTAAGAAAGGAAAGCATACAAAAGGACTATTGCAAATCAGGAAGTGAACATGATAAACAAGATCTAAAGAAAAGAAAAACTAGACTATCAACCTACTAGAGAGTTGCAAACACTAGAAGTCTTAGGAATGAGGAAAATCTGTGTTTTTGGGGCAGCAAGAGAGCCTTTGCGCAAATCATGGTCCCAGAGGGAGGAAGAGAGGCCAAGGAACTTTGTTTAGCCTTTTGAATCTTCTTTGATCACTGCTTAACCTTCTACAAAAATAACAAATGGAAGCAAGCTAATAAATAATCAAAAGCAACCTATTCTTAACCATAAGAGAAATACATCTAGCAACAAACTAATCTACAAACTGAAGTAAAGCATACAAATACAAGTAAAGAGAAGCTTGGTTGTGTTAGTGTTGGTATCTTCATCCCTCTGTCAGAGATCAAATCCTCTTATTGCATTTCATATTTAGGTGCACTGCCCAGTTATTTGCATTCCGTTAGGTGCACGGATCATCTAATGGGAGTGGCTTTCCTACAGTTTCCCTCATGTCATTTACCTGCTGGTTCATGTTTGATCAGTAAAAAGCATATACAGTCAACTTTCTTTTTATCTTTAAGATTACAAAGGTCCATTTAGGCTTTCATGGTCTTTTAGGTCTAGGTTTTCATTAGGGTTTCGTAAAAAATGTTTCAAAGCACCCAATAAACCCCAACAGGCACATGAGGAGTTTCAGCATCAATAAATTCATCACCAAGTGTTCGAAAATGTGTTTCTCCTAAAAACCTTGTTTTGAGGAAAAAAATAGAGTATTTAGCCTTTATTGTATAAAAATCATGAAATTTTGTTCTCTTCATTGTATATCACTCCATCTGCATCCTGGTTTCTTTCCTTAGCCCCAATAGTTCCATCACCTACAAAACAAGCAAATCTCAAGTCGTTTAGTTCATCACAAAACTCAAATGAAGTGAAAAGTCCAAAAACAGAGTTTGAAAATAAAGTCTTTTGTAAAACATTATGAAAGTGGGTTTGGAAAAATTAAAATTGAAAAGCTCCATGTATAAATCATTTCTCCAAATGTTTGAATCTCATTTACACTCCAAGAGCAAAGAGAAGCAAGGCAAAGCGATTTTGGTGAGTAAGAGACAAGTTTGGGTGAAAATCGTTGTAAGTTACTGGCACGGCGCACTGGACAGGAGGTGCGGCACACTCACTAGGCGTGATGCACTGGGCCTTAGACTCCTGTGTTATTTTGCAAGGGTGTGGTGCATACGTAGGGTGCGGCGCATTGGGCTGGATGCGTGACGAACAAAACCAGAGGGCCCAAAAACTGTCAAAACTCACTCAAATCGCCAAAAAACACACGGATTTGCCTTGTTACAAGTAGGTAGAGCCTCCATCATTGTTTTTTATCTATTTTTGGTGCTTGCTTCATGGTGGTTGATGAATGGTAATTGTTTAAATAAATCAAACCATACCATTTGAAATTCCTCAAAGAAAGTTGTTGCCTAGGGTTTTGATTGACTGGTTTGCCACCAAGTTAACTCCCTTACTCCATTTTTCCCATTGATTTCATTATTCCCTATGTTTCTCTACCCCCTAAATTCACTAATCCCCTATCCCAAGTTCCCTTTCCCAAAATCCCAAATGTAAATTCCCAAAACCCTAATCCTATACAAAATCTCCCAAAACATCCCATATTTCCCTAATTAAAATCTATCCCAACAGTCCCAAAATTCCCCATTATTTTTCCCTCCCCTTACAGTCCCTCATTTCACTGTTTTCCCTTGGTGGCAGAGGTCAAACACATCATAATAAAAAAGGCAATTCAAGATAGTTTGACATATCAGCACCTATTTCTCCAAGACAGTTTACCTACCAGCAGCCATGGCATCTGATTCTTCATATGAGTATGAGGAGGAGACTCACAGTGACTCACCAACAGTGGTACATGCACCTAGGAGGCCTCATAGAGGTGGCAAGCATATTCGTGAAGAACCAACTTCTCTTGCTGAATTACAGGCCGGCCCACTTTCCATATTTTGTTTCCAACATTAGTCATGTTATGAATTTTGTGAGAAGGTTGCTAGCATTCAGTTTCATCATGAATTTGCTCGTCTATTTTTGTTGCATTTAAATGGTGATCAAGCCACTTTAGCGGGTGTCACTTTCACATTAACACCAGAATCCATTTCATTAGCAACCAGCATACCTAACGTTGGAGAGCTATGGAACAAGAGGCAGAAAATTGACCGACAGCATTATGAACCGTACATTAAGCCCAATTTTTTGAGACAACTCAAGAGAGTGTTTCCTTTTCGGTACCTCAAAGATGAATATGCTCCTTTAATGAAATTGATTATGAAGTATTTCAGCTGTGAGGATCGGTTCTCCCATTTATATGCTTATCATATCAGGCTGCTCATGCATTTCACCAGGGTATGGATGATGAACATCCCTTACTTCATGTGCCGAAATATTGAGAAGATGACCACTCTAGTTCAACACAAGACTCCTTAGCAGTAGTTTAACAGTATTTACCATTTTTCTCTCATAAAAATTGTGTTTTTCTATCAGCTTGGCTTACAGGGCATCACTTGGGATGACTTCATCTCTCGTGAGTTTTTTAGAGCTGCTCAGGGACCTTCAGAGACTTTGCATGAGATAGGTGGACCTTCTTATCAGCATGAAGGTCATGAGACACACACTACTACTGTGTTGGTATTTATCACTTATCAGAAGGGCACCCGGCAGTTGTTCGCAGTAGCAAACTGAGTGTTATCTCCATCTGGGATGGAAGGGGCTTCTCTTTCGGCATTAGCACCACAAGTTCAAGACAAAGCAAGAGGCCAATGCAGGATGAGGGACCTTCAGGTGAGCGGGGCCTTATTCTTATTGAGGATGATGATACAGACATGGGCTCGCAAAGCACAAGTCTCAAAAGGATCATCCAGGAGCAGGAGATAGACATCAAGGCCTTGTCCCTCAACTTGGAGAGGGCTAAGTGGATCATAAAATACTTGGAGCAAAGGAATAAGTAGCTTGAATATCAGCACACAATCATGGAGTTACAAAACATTAGGGAGAACCGCCAAGCTGCCCAAAGAAGGAGGGTGGAGTTCACTTCACTCGAGCGGGAGATCAATGGCGATTGAGAGTCTTGGCTTGAGAGAGTCAATATCCACTTAGAGAGATTGTTATAGAAGGCCGACAAGGAGAAAAACTTGTTGAGACATATGGTTTCTCACTACATGGTGAGGAACAAAGTTTGCAAGGCCCGAATTAGAAATTTAAAGGAAAAATTGAAGAAGGCTTCAAAGAGGCAAAAGGAGCATGATCGACTTTGGATTTTGGCTGAGGCTTCCTTGGCCAAACATAGCTCTTGATAGAGAAAGCTCAGCCCAAATTTCAAGAAATTTGGGGCATTTTTTGCATTTTGACAAATTTTGACACAAAAAGCAGGAAATTCTGCACTATGTGCTGCGCCACATGGCACTTGATTTTTCTAGGAGACTCTAAATTCAAAAAACTCAGCATTTTTGGATTTGGCATGAAAAATTATGATTGATTTTTTATGGCCAAGAAATTTGGGCAAGTTTTGGGCCTTCAAAAAGGTCAAAAACACTCAAAAAATGACCTCACTACCCCTATTTTGACACAGAGGAAGCAACCTTGGAAGATTTGATTTTTGACAGGGAAAATGAAGGCCAAATTGAAAAATTCCACATGGGTTGGAAAGTCAAAAAGTATGCCTTTTCAACAAGCCTACTTCTAGCTGATTTGGACATCGGGAAGGACTCCAAAAGTGGGTATAAACAGGCGCGATGCATAGAGAATCAGGCATGGCGCATAGAAGAAAAATTGGCAATTTGACCAAGTTTTGCTCTGTTTTTCGCCCAGTTTTGGCTAGTTTGAATTTTTCACTTTCTTATTGTCAAATTATGATGTAATTTAATGTACATTGATGGATCATGATTTAAATATGTTGAATTTTCATTTGGTTAGGTAGATTCATCAGTTAAAAGGTTGTTTGAAACTGAATGAATCAGTTCCCTTGTTTTTAGAGGCATGTTGTTTCATTCCCTGATTTCTAGTTCGTAGCTTAAAATTAGTTGGATCAGCTCCTAAACATGTGAGCTCGACCCCTAGAGGAAAGGATGAGCTATGCTTTGTCCATATTATGTATTTTTTCAGTCATTGGCATGGTTGGGCTCTTGAGAAATCCTTGAACTTCATTGTACACTCATATCAGTATTTTGGCTAAGGAATTGAGACCAAGATTTGCATTACTCTTTGGGAGCCCTGTGGCATTTGTTTTGGTATAGTTCTTTCTTATGTCTTTGTGAATTCATTCATGTGCTATATGTATCATTTCTCTTTATTTCTTCTCAGCTAAACAAACAAGAGTGTAAGTAGAATACATTGAAAAGTGTAGTGCTCTACTTGAATTTTGCTTTAGTCTTTTGATGTTTTCCACTATTTAGAGAGGATCCATGGTTTCTCTTGCCCTATTCAACTCCTCTATCTGAATCCATCCGTCTCACTTGATTTAGAGTGCCCAATTTAGTTTCCTACCTTGCCCCATCGAGATCCCTGCAGGACTGTGCCTCACTCCCCGCACCCCAAAATCCTCCTTCTCATCTGAGCCAAAAATTCATCAATTCATTCAAAAACCTCTTGCACACATATATCTAGCCTAATATTAGTAATAAAATTAGTCATCTCAAGCCTTTAGTGACCATAATTAGCTAAGATTGACCCGGAGAGAAACCTCTCCTAACCTAGTAGGGCTAGCTACTAGGTTGAGAGTGGTTTGATGTGGACCTAGAATTTTACCTTTTCAGCCTGAGGTAAATCTAGGCTCTAACATAGCAGTGATCATACTGGAAACTAAATTGATTGTTTGTTAGTATTCTTCATTTTTAAACTACAGGCAGAGTCTGAAGATTAGTGAGGTAGCCTTCGAAACGCTTTTGCTTTGCATTAGCACAAGTAGATAAATGCTACTTCAGTTAATCTCCGGTTTAGTCTTATTATTGGAAAATCTAACCTGCAAACACCCTAGTGCATTTGATGATTCTGAGCTTTTGGATGATAAGCTTAGGATTTGAAAATTTGAACAAGTTTTAAATGTCCACTTGATCTCTTGGAAATAATAGCACACTGGCTTCCAGAAAATATACCAGAGCCAATCCAGATCCAGATCCTCCTCCTGTATACAAGAATCCCAATCTTATTCCAAGAATCCTTCGTTAAGAGATTTTTGTAATCCATGCGCTTAAATCTCATTCATGTCTTGTGATTTTTGAGTATCTTGAAGAACTTGATTTGGATGAACAGTTTGATTTGCGATTGTTTGAAACCAAATCCGAAAGTGTTGTTGGGTCTATAGTCCCGAATCCGGAATTTCTTGCAGATCTAGAAACTGAAAGGGCTAATAAGTCGATTGATGATTATATCTTGAAACAGCTCCAGACTGTAATTGTGGCTTCAAATATCTCTGATTTCCTAGAAACGGCATCTACAACCCTTGGATCTTCCGCAATCGCATCCAGCTCAAGGATTCCCACTGAACCGCCTTTCATTCCCACCATCCCCACGCAGCCTATTATATCTGACCAAAATTCTATAGTGGTATCACCTCCATCTACTCCTACTACTCCTCAGACATCCAAAATTGCTTCTCCTCTGCACACCCCTCCTCATACACCTCATACATCAGCTGCACCTACTCCCCCAGCATCCCCAAGACCGAATCCACTGAGAAAAATGGCTACTTGTTTTGCACCCCTTGTGCTGCCTGGATGATATACCTGTCGATTATCAAAGCAAAATTCCTTTGTTTGATGGCACTCCTTACAGTGTTATAGCTTAGCAACATGTGGAAAAAATGGCAGATTTCTTCGACCTTCATGAAATTGATGCAGAAAATGTGACAATGAGACTGTTTGTATAGACATTTGGTGGGGAAGTTAGGAAATGGTTCAGAGCTTTGCCCACTGCAAGTATCACAACATTGGCCAATCTACAAAGACAATTCTTAGACCACTGAGAAGTGAAGAAAAATCCTCTTCAAATCCTTGCTGAATACGAGCACATCAAGCGGAACGTTGGTGAGTCTGTCAAAGATTATTGCATTAGATTCAATTCCATTTATAATGTAATCCCTGACCATCTAAGGCCACCCATGGGGCTAGCCTTAATTAAGTTTCTGGACGGTTTTGATACGGATATGGCCTATTAACTAAGAGAGAGAGAGATCTGGCCACGTTGGAAGACATGCAGAAGATTGAGATCAGTGTTGAAGCAAATCTACTGGCCAAGAGAGCTAGAGTAAGAGCAGAAAAGAAAGTCACTATAAAAGAAGAGTCTTCCTCGTCAGAGCAAGTACTTCGGAAGGTGGAGCAGATGCTAGAGAGGATGAAAATTCACAAACCCGAACCTCAAGTTACAAATCTTAACTTCTGTGGCCAACAGCAGCCACAATATAGAATCAAACATAGAGAGCAGCGAGCCCACGATCAAACAATGCAACACCCGATACAGACACCTCTACAACAAAAGTTTGTACATGGACCGTGTTAACACCCAGGTTGTTCCCTTTGACTCTAAGGGAATACGGCCGGGGTAACCACTAACCAGTCTTTGGATTACAGCTTCTAGCCAAACTGTAATCAGAGAGGGCTCTCTCTTTAAGATTTGTCTCTATTCTGATGGTATTTTAGGCTAGATGTGAGGCTCAAATTTGGTTTAATTGTTTGGTTGGGAAAGGTTCAGTCAAAAGTGTGTGCTCTTACCAGAATATTTCATGACATTGGGCAATGGATTCAGTGGTCCTTTGGTTTGGTGTGCTGTGTTGATACTTGTAAATGAAGGCTGCAGAGCAAGATAATTGTCTGAGGAATAATGATTTGATATTGAGGTTGGGTACGATATGTTCAGTATAAGAAAGGAAATTAAGAATCTTTCTATAAACTGAGATGAAAAGAAAGCAAATTGTTACCTGGAAAGCATTTAAGAATTTCTAGATAACATTCACAACATGGAACTAAATATAACATGAGCATTTAAGAATTCATGTTTATTTTAATCCTGAAGAAAACATTTACAACAATATAAGATTGAGCACATGGTGCAAAGACACATATCCTGAACTATTCTTTTTCTTTACTGCCAGATATGAAAGAAACATGAAAATGTAATAACATAGAGAAACAGAACAGAGTTTAAGGAAACATATCATTCCACCAGACAACAGAGGGATTCTGCAACAGCACTAAGATCATCAACAAGACACCAGAGTTCCAGGAAATCACTGAGCTGAATTTGCTCTTTTTATTAAACTTTCTGAAAGTACAGAGTATACATGCCTCAGAGTAAAAATTCCCAACCCCTTATGCATTACTAAGGGGAGTATATATACAAAATTTACATAAGAAAATATCTGAATGGAGAGTAAATGCTCCATAAATGTTCAACCAACTGTTGGAGTGTAGCCGCTGAGAGAGTGAATGCTGTAATTACTTTTAGTCTCTTAGCTGTCAGTAAATGGTCAGAGACTGTTGACTTGGTGGCTCTTGGAGTTGGCTAAGGGTACATCGCCACGATTTGCACATTTCTTTGTCTTGTGGCTAGCCGTTATAGTTTACATGCTGAGTCAGCACTCAGCTGCTTTTAATACTTACTTTATCCTGCTGTTTGTCCTGTGTTTGACCTGGAGCTGGCAGTGAGTGGACAGCTGGAGTTACCGTGGCAGAATTTGAAGCATTGATTGCCACCTGTCTTCCTTAGGCATCTGATGTCTCCTAATCTTTATTAAGGTCTCATCAGCCTCTGTATATTTGAAGAAATTAGGAGGAGTCTCAAAAAGGTGGTTCACTTCATTTTCAATAAAGAATAGGCCTCCCAATTTATCATATAAACTTTGTCCTGAGGGCGGCCCTGTTTGTTCAGAGGTACTTCCAGATGCAGTAATCTGATTCTCAATGTATGTTACCATTCTGTTGGCAAACTGCTTCTGGAGACCAATTTTCTTGCACTAGTTAAGAGGCTGGGAAGGCCTTTTGCTTGCAGTTCTGCCATCTTGACCTTAAATTCCTCCACATCTGTTGTCATCTCATAACACTTCCTCTCCACCGCCTGTACATAACTTCTGAGAGTGAGCACTTTCTTGGCAAGGAGAACAACTTCTGTTCTGTTAGGAATACCCATGGCTGCCAGTTCCTCCTGCTCATGCCTGTTCAGGAAGTATACCATTCTATTGGCTTGTTCTGGCCTGTTTCCCAGCACTGCTTTAGCCTTATTGATTTCTATGTGTGCTTGGCCTAGCAATTCCATCTGCTGATGTATTGTTTTTATTGATTTCCATTGTTGTGTGATGGATTTTCTTATTTTGGCCCATAAGATCCTTTTTATTTCGGCCATGGCTGTTTCCAGATTCAATTCTTTTTCTAGGGCCTTTATCTTGTCCTTGAGGGCCTTTATTTCTCTGCCCTGCTCAGCCACCATTATCTTGGACTTGTCATATTTGGACTCCAGCTCTGCCAACTTCTCCTTGGTTTTCTTTATTTCATCGGCTTGGAGTTCCATCTTTTTGACAGCCTTGGTCAGGTCCTCTACACTTGGATTGTCCTTTTGGGCTACTGATGTACCTGCTGCTTCTGTTGTGGGGGCCACTGTTGCCCCTGATGTTGCTGATGTTGTGGAAGTAGTTGGAGGAGCTTGGGAAGCAGATTCTCCCTGTTTGTCTTGTATTGCTCCTTCCAGTTCTTTCTCCAATTCACGGATCCTCTGATCCTGCTGTAATAAGAGGTCTAGCTGGTCCTCTACCTGTTTTTGCTTTTGAAGCTCAGCTGTTTGAGGGTGTTCAGTGGGGGGTAGCTTCAGTCTCTTCCTCAATGCATTGAGGTCATCATCCTTCTTCTTTATGAGGGCCTTAACCCCTGTCGGATCATTAGGATCATGCCCTAAATCAACAATGATATCTTCAAGAGATTTTATTCTATTGTCCTTGGCTTTGGAGGACATCCTCTCAATGTCTAGCTGAGTATTGGTGTTTTTCAAAGACTCTTTCAGCTCATGGGCCAATGTGGCCTTTTCTACTAAGGTGGCATAGACCATCTCCCCAGCCTGCTTGTGGAGTTCAATCTGGTCCATGGGATGTATATCTTTAGCCAGGACCTCCACCCTTGTTTTTATGAAATCTACAGTTGTCTTAGGCTGCGGCCCCTTGGGCTTAAAGTGACTGAATATTATTTTCTCTTCTTGGATGTCATAAACAGACATCAATCTCTCTTGCATGGCTGGTGTAACATCTACGAACTGTTTATACACCTCAGCCCTCAATAGCTCATTTTGAGCCTTTATTTGTTTAAAGGAAACCTTGGTGCTCTTTGGCTTCTTGCTTTGTTGTGATTGAGAGGCCACCTCCAAGCTAACCTGTAAAGTTTGCTCCTGCTGAAAGGAGCTTATCCCTGTGTGTTGGCTACTCTCCCTGTCCTTTGCTGTAATGTTCAAGACATCTTCAGTAATGTCTTCCACCTCTGGGGAGTCTGCCCTTTGCGTTTTGGCTTCTGGCTGGTCGGAGGATCCACTGAGAGGAGTGGACTCTTCTCTTTGTCTTTTTACTCCCCTTTCTTCATGTGCTAGGGTCTGCAGAACTGGGACAGTTAACTACTGAGTTTGAGGTGGTGGTGTTTGTGTTGTAGGAGTTTCTGGCAGCCCATTTTGTGGCTTAATAGCTTGTTCTTGTTGCTGGCCTGTTTCCTGCTCTGTTTTCTGTTCTGTCTGCTGCCCTATTTCCTTCTCTCTTTGTTGCTCTGTTTGTTGTTCTGTCTGTTGCTCAGTCTGTCCCTTTCCTGGCTCATCCTCTGCACCCATTATGCCTTTGCCTTTGTCCATTGCTGCTGTTGTTGTAGCAGGTGCCTGTGGTGCAGTCTTTGTAACTGAGGTCCCTTGTCCCACTGAGTAAGGCAGTCTGAAGGGTACCTGCTGCACATAATCCAGGTCAATTGTCTTCTCAAGCTCTTTGACATTTTTAAGCATTCTTTCTTCCTCAGTTAGGCTCTCAACTAGAGTGTCTGGCTGCCATTCTTATAAGTTGGCATATTTTTCTATGTGTGGGTATTGGCAATGCTTAATAGCTAGGAGCCTATACTTATTTCTTCTAGCAGAGATGAAACCTTGAGGGTCATAAGGGACCCATCGAAAACTATAGGACAGCTTGTAATTGTCCTTAAGGATCAAGTCTGCAGCTTCCCACCCTTCCTTCTTGTTCATGATGAATGGGCCCATTTCATTTTTGAAATTAAGGTGGGCCTTTTTCTTGGAGCTGTGGAAATGGGTGAGGTCTGACTGAATTAATTGCCTGTAATACTCCAAGGCAAACAACCTCATAGGTACGTATTTCGGGAGCCTGTATGGACAGAGCTCACATCCATAGACCCTGAATACAATATGGTGTTCATATAGGTACCAGTCACCTATTTTATTATTCTTAGAAAGCTGCAGAGCTTTCTTTATCTCATTGATATCCTGGGAGGAGGGGACTTCATCAACATGCAAGAGATTGGGTAGACAAACTGGTCAACAAATTCACAGTAGGTATATGGTGAATTTGTGACCTTGTGATAAACTGAGGTCCAGAAGATAACAGAACTTCTCTCCCCTGTATGATCCAGCCTTCTGATGTAGCATGGGAAGGCTTCAGAATGATAAAACATGAACAGATGGTAGATGTAAGCTGGGTATCTGAAGACCCCCTGTCTGTCCACTTTGGTCAACTGATCATGAATTTTATTGGCTATGAACTTAGCAAAGTTATACTTTTGGGCAGGGGGTTGGTATGGGCTGTAAACAGACAACAACACTAGCATGGCTCTATCCACATGCTCACTGTTTTGGTATTCCAACACATAGGCTATCATGTCTAGCAACAGCCTGCCTACATCATTGAAGTGTTCATTCAGATAAGGAGGTGGCTTTGTAGTCTGGCACTCAGGTCTCATGAAGGTCCTGATGACCTTTTGCAGCTCTTCACGGGTCATCTTGTCACCAGCTTCCAGCAAATAATTCATGGAGAATGGGATCAGCAACTCTGTCTGATCAAACTGTAACATCTTGTTTATGGACTCAGCATTTATGTAAAAGAGGATCCTCCCTGATGGGGTGCTGACAGCTCTGTGCTGGGCATCATAGTGTTCAGCACAGAGGTGAATGATTTGGGGGAAAACATTCACAGCTGGGAGACAGTAATAGGGTAGGTTTGACTCCCAAATCCCATGTGTACCATGCCCATCCTTATAGTCTTCCCTCAGTCGACTGAAGGTCTGCAAGAAGTCCCTGTTTCCTTCAAAATCTCTAATGAGACCATCCTTGTCCACAAATGGCAAGGCCTCCAGCTCCTTATTTGTTTGACTTTGTGAGGCCACACTGATGGATGAGGTTGCAGGAGATGCCATGATATAAGCTAATCTGTACAGGTAGAGGTAATGGTTTGACAAGTCCTTAAAGACTTTTAGCAGCAGGTCAACTATAAACACAGTCTGGTGTCCTTTTTTAGTGGAGAATGCAAGCTGGCTTTTGTAGTTTGCTGCGAAATTCACAGGGATGTGGGTTGCTAATGAAAAGCTGCAGAGACAGTGAGGTTTCTCTGGTATGAATGCAGGTGGCCTGTACTTGGCAAAAGGGAACAATGTCGAGCACCTCGGGGGCAATCTTGGGGTCTTTAGCCCGTGGAACGAGCACTCCTTTGTCCAATTGGGGTTTAGGGGTGGTGCAGGTTACTTGGGTTTACTTGGGTAACAGGCAGAGCTGAATTCAGGAGTTTAGCAGTCTTTAATGGTGAATTTTTACAGAGAATTTGAAATGCATGGGCGAAGTAGGAAACTGGCTAAATACCTGGAAAACTAGCTTGGACGCTTGCGAGCCGGGCTGTGAAGGCTTAATGCCGTCGAATTGTGGACTTGCAACAGTTGAAATCTTGAATTTGTTGGCTGGAGGACAAATTTCGCGATAGCTGGTTGACAATGGCTCCTTCTTTTACGCATGAAAATGACTTAAAGCGGCTCATTTGGTCGTTTATAACATTGAATTTTGGAAAAAGTGCGCTTTTGGCGCTTTTCTGCCGATGACGTCAGCATGACGTCATGGTGGGGCCCAGGTACGGAAGTGACGTGGCGCTGAGGTGTTAGCCAGGGTGGCAGGACATGGTGGCGGGTCGATGCGGTGGCAGGGCTGCGTGGAGGGCCACGGGACGCGGGGGCGGGCAAAGGTGAGGTGACGTCAGGATGACGTGAGCATGACGTAGGAGGGAGGGTGGTAAGCGGGATGGCGATAAGCGGGTTCCCCACACCACCTTTGGGGCTAAGGCGGTATCAGGGAGGGAGCTCCGAACAACCCCAGCGCCCGCCACGCGTCCCTGTACGGGGCCCAAAACCACTTTCCCCGGACGCTAAAGGTCGGCAGGTCGGGGAGTGAGATTGACCGCCCACCGTAAGATCTGGGCGGCGGAGATCGGACGGCTGGCGGGTCCTCCGACGGGTCGTGCAGGTTGGGAAGGGGCCCGCCAGCCGATTAAAATATTCATTTAAATATTTTGGGCGGAGAACTTTGGAATAGTGGGTTTTATGGGTTTTTTCAGGTTTTCTCACAAATTTTAAAAGGGGTTATGGGTAGGAGGGGTTTTGTAGGGTCTTTCTTTGCAAATGAAGGCTTAATGAGTGAAGTGACTTGGAATAGGGAGAGAGATGAAATGGAGGTTAATCAAAGTGACCAGGTGTCATTTTGATTCCCTTTTAAACAGACCATATGGCTATAATGCCAAGGGGAGGGATATTTATACAAATTTTGGGGTTTATACACCATGGTGTTAATAGTAGTAGGGGAAAAGGTAAGGTAGGGGAGTTACATAGTAGAATTAGAGGTTAATATGGAGGGAGATGGTGAATGAAGAGTGGTATTACTAAGTTTTCTTGGAAACAAATTAGTTTAAAGAGTAGATCAAAATGAAAAGATTTTTGCACAAGAAATGTGGCTTTTAAAGGATGAAGAACCTTCATGAAATCATCAATCTTTCCCTACATTTCAACTCATGAGGGGATATTAGTAACAAATGAAAAAAGGAAGGAAAAGGAGGTTAGACATGCTTCTTTGTTTTGCTTCTCTCATTTTGACCATCAAAGTCAAATTTTGAACTGAATATCACTTCTGCAACCCCATCTACCTACCCAGCTACTTTGCCTAGCATTTTTTGTTTCTTCTTGGAGGGTGCACTTGGACTTGCAGACCCTTTGTGTGCCTTTTCTTTTTCTGGCTTTTTCCCCTTTGATTTTCTATCAAATCCTACCCTTATTTCTTCCAAGGTCCCAGATTAAATTGTTGGGAACCTTTCTTCTCTATCTGAACTACTTGTCTGCCAAGATTAAACAGTTTGGACAGACTTCTTTCTCTATTCTACAGCACGAAATTTAAACATGGTATGATCCAGATTAGGCTGTTGGACCATCCATCAAAATTGAGTCTCTATCAAGATGTAGACACACCTTGTCTCTTTATGAAAATATGGGATCTTTGCATCATCAAAGTAGAGCATATTTGGCCCTTTTATAGCCAATCATGAAATATGAAACCTATTGATATAGGTAAGAAACAGTGGCTCCACATGGGGATGGTTTTTCATTTGAAAGACCAAGAACAGCAGGTCAGATTGCCTTAGGTCTTTGACTGTTTTTACCAACTTTTTGAAGTTTGCTGCTTTGACATGCCATATTGTGTTTCTCTTCTTGGTGGACCTTTGATTTTATTCACCTACCGCTGGCAGCTACCAAAAAACTGTAAGGAATTATGTTTTTTACATGTTTGGAAAATAATATATACATCTGAATATGTACAAAGGGAAACTCAGGCTATACTTTATGGGTGATATTCGAAAGAGTGTTTCAGCATCCTGCCATTCACAGGACCTTCATCCAAATCAGTTTCATTGAGGCTTTTAAGGAAATAAGTGTTGTTTCCTTGTACTGCTTGGACAGCAAATGGTCCTCTCCAAAGGGAATCAAATTTTCCATGTTTTCCCTTATCTTCTCTTCTGGAATCCCACTTGAGGACTTTGTCACCAATGTTGAAATCTTCTGCTTTGGTTCTTCTGTCAAAGGCCTTCTTCATCTTTTCTTGTAGCACTTGAACTCTGTTGAAAACTTGATCTCTGGTTTGCTGCAAACATATGATTTGATTTATTCTTCTCTGCATATCGTTTGGTTCAGCTTGACTTTCCTGCAGTAGTCTCATGACAGGGATCCCTAGTGATGAAGGAAACTTGGCTTCTAGTCCATAGACTAACTCATATGGGCTGACCCCAATTGATCTTTTAGTTGTTAATCTATCTGCCCATAAGGCATTGACTAGTTTCTTGTGCCAATTCTTTTTGTTCTCTTCCAACACTTTCTTTATCATATTTACCAGGATTTTGTTTGATGATTCTGCAAGGCCATTTCCTTGGGGATAGTATGCAGTAGAATGGCCCAATGTAATGTGGGATTTGTGACAAAATTTGACCATCTTTTGGATCTGAAAGCAACAGCATTGTCTGTTATTATTTTATCAGGGCACCCAAATCTAGCAAGGATATTGGTCTCAAGAAATTGGATGATAGTAGAATCATTTGCTTGTCTGCACGGAATTGCTTCAATCCACTTTGTGAAGTAGTCTGTTGTTGTCAGAATCCATCTATGTTGGCCTGAAGATGAGGGATTAATTTCTCCAATAAAGTCCAAGCCCCATTGCTGAAATGGTCTCTCTGTTGCAATAGGTCTTAGAGGCAGTGGCAGCAATTGTCTCTTTCCTTCAAACACTTGACATTTGTGACATGCAGTGGTGAATTTTTTAACATCAGGAAAAATAGAGGGCCAGTAGTATCCAGCTCTAAGTATTTTATCCACAGTGGACTTCCAATATAGATGCCCACCACAATCTCCTGCATGGAATTCTTCCATGATCTTGTCAGCCTCGTTTTTAACCAAACAATTTAATAAGATGCCCTCATGATTTTTCCAAAACAGATTTTCTTCCATGACACAGAATTTCAAAGCTTTCATTTTTAAAGACCTACACTTAGTTCTGGACAGCCCTGGGGGAGCACACAGGTTTTGTAACACATAACAAATATCAGAATACCAGGGGGATTGTTCAAAGGCTATATTGATCTTTGGAGTCGCCAGCTCCTATTCACTGTCCAGTTGGTTAATGTCCAGGGCTTGGAAATTTGTTTCAGACATTAACTTGGCTAAGCCCTGCCCTTTTATTAGTTTTGTAGGCTTTATTTCTATGTCAAACTCCAGAATATTTGCAATCCACTTTCCTCTTCTACCCTCCAAGTTTTCTTGAGTGAGTATATCTTTGACAATAGGACTAGGTACATAGGCTATAACATGTGAATAAAGGATGTAAATCCTAAAGTCCTTAATGGCTTTAATCAAAGCATACGCCTGCTTTTCCATAATTTGATACTTTAAAGGTGCATCTCTAAGAGCTTTGCTAAAGAAAGCTATTGGTTTTTCATTTCCTTGATCATCTTTTTGTAGCAAGACAACGGCAATGGTATGCTGGGAGGCAAAAGAGAAAATGATAAATTCTCTGTCAAACCGAGGATTAGTCAACACTGGGGTTTGAGTAAGGACCAGTTTTATACCTTCAAAGGCTTGATTGGCTTCAATAGTCCATTTGACCTTTGAATCTTTCTTCAGCATGTTATTTAATAGTCTGCTTAGTTCTGCTAAGTTTGGGATGAACCTCCTTAAGAAAATGATTTTTCCCAAGAATCCTTGCAGTTCTTTGACATTTCTTGGGTGAGGCATTTGTAGGATAGCTTGTATCCTATCTGGATCTATTCTAATGCCATCTTTAGAAATGATGTGGCCCAACAATTTACCTTCCTCTAAGCCAAACAGGGATTTTTTGGGATTCAAAGAGATTCCATATTTTCTGCATTTTAGAAAGATCTGTCTCAAATGCTTTATATGTTCTTGGTCTGATTTTGAGAAAGGTGTAAGGTCATCCAAATAGATGACTAAAAAGTCATGAATCTCTTTGGAAAAAGCGATATCCATGGCTCTTTGAAATGTTTCCCCTGCATTTTTTAATCCAAAAGGCATTTTTACATATTTGAAGGTTCCCCATGGGGTTGTAAATGCAGTTTTGTCCTGATCATCAGGATGGACTAAGATCTGGTTGAAACCTGAGAAGCCATCAAGCAAGGAAATCCTTGAGGCCCCTACCACTCTCTGGAGAATGTGATCCATCTTGGGTAAGGGGTAGTTGTCTTTGAGGGACACTTGGTTCAGATTTCTTAGGTCCACACACAGCCTTATTTCCCCAGTTTTCTTTCTTGTAGGGACTAAGTTGGAGATCCACTTAGAGAATCTGATTGGTGCTATGATGCCTGCTTTGAACATTTTTTGTACCTCTTGTTCCATTGCTGGGAGAAGCATTGGATTGATTCTCCTCAGTTTTTGTTTAAAGGGCTTTTGATCAGGCTTGAGAGGGATAGTATGTTGGATAACAGAGGTGTCATAGGATTTCAGGTCCTCATAACTCCATGCAAAAACATCTTGGAACTCTTTAAAGAGGTCAATGTATTTGGGCTTTTGGTCAGGAGGTAAAGAAGCAGACAATTTAATTATTTTGGGCTTGTCAGAGGTACCAAAGTTGCATTCTTCAATGGCTGCATTTATTGGTTGCATTTTTGGTTTTCTGGAAATATCATTTGAGTCAAAAATGTCCTCTAGTGGAGTCAGGCCTGTGGGTAAAAAATTTTCTTTCAGCTCTATGATTTCAGTCTCAATATTTGCCACTTTTTCACAATTGATTACTTGAATTTGCTGAATGTTGTCCATGTTGAAAATGGTTGGGTTTAGCAGTTGTTTTGCTGTTCTAGGTGACATTGGGTGGGTATTCTTTTGAAAAAATGATTGTAATTGACTTGTTGTGCTAGGCATTTGTGATTGACTTGCTGTCTCAATGTCTATGTTTAGACCTGAAAACTCTTCTTGTAGAGTCAGAAAATTGTTTATTTGTGTGTCATTATCAAATACCTGCCAGTCCTTTACATTGTTTGGGACAGATGGCCTGTGTTTTACTTCAGCTGTAAAACAGTGATGAGGCTCAAAAGGGAGCTTGCAAGTACTTGCAAACGTAGCTAGACTATGAGCATGAAGGTTCTGAGCCCTAGGAATTTTGGTAATCTGGAACTCCGTGAAAGACTCTAGTAGCTCAGTGGTAGCGGCCCTATAAGACCTGAGTCTTTTGTCATTAGTGACAAAATTGCCCCTCACTTGTTGGATAACTAAGTCCGAATCCCCTAGGATTGATATTCTTATGGCTTGCAGGGATAGTACCAACTTGAGGCCTAGCAGGAGAGCCTCATATTCAGCCATGTTGTTGGTGCATTTGAAGTTTAGTCTATAAGCTCTGCCTTCTGCATGGCTGTTCTGTTTATTATGTACCCAAACTCCAGCTCCTGCCCCTAATTTGTTCACTGATCCATCAAATTCCAGGAACCATAAGGTCTCTTGTGCTAGGGGATGCTGATTAATATTTCTGTGATCTAGATTTATGAGTTGAGGTTTATTTTCTTCCCCTAGTTTTGGTTTAGAAACAATCTTTTGATTTGATGGGATCAGTTTTGTTTCTAGGGCTATTGTTTGTTTACTGAGGTCCTGATCTTCTTTGAATGTATGGTTTTCATCATCATATGATTTGTCCTCTTGCACTTTCTCTTCTTTTGCTTTAAACAAATTTTCTATGTCAGGATTCCCTTCATTAGTCTGCTGATCTGTTTTGATTATCTGAGTTTCTTCACCGTTTGTATGATCTGTATTGTCATTGAAAAGGATATATGAGTCAATGTCGGAATGGACAGCATATATGGGGAAGTTTTGAGGCTTCTCAGCAGTGCTGTCCATGTATTTCATTAGGGACTCTCTATACAATCTCTTGGGTTGACCAAACACTGTGATAGTAGCATATGACATGTCCAATTGAAGGGACCCTTGAAGTTTAGCCCCCCATGATCTTGACAGTAACATCCCATACTTGGGTGGGATATCAGCAACAACAACGTCCATCAAGATTGTTTTGTTTGGGTATTGGACTAGGGATACACACAAATCTTTTATCAGGCCTAGACATTTAACCTGGTTGGAATCAAATGAAAACAGGTCCTTGTATGGCCTAGTAATATCTAAATTCAGCCTTTCCATGACAAATTTTGGCATCATGTTATGAGATGCACCTGAGTCAAACATTGCATTGTGTAGTATCTTGTCATGTATATGCAAGCTGACATAAAAGGGTAGGATCCCTGAGCCTGCTGTTTTTCCATCAACCTCTGGACCAAACAGTAATTCTGGGGTGTCATCCAACACATTGACATTGTCTTTGTTTTGAGTGAGTTGGAGAGACTTCTCAATCTGCTGTTTATAGATTTCATTCTTGGCTAGCTCTGCAAGAGGGATGGCTATTTTTAGTTTTCCAATTTCAGCTTCCAAGTTAAAGGGTTTCTCAATTTGGACCTTAGTGCTATGGGTGGGCCCCTTTTCTTTATTTGGTAAAGTCTCTTCTTGATCTTGGGGCTTGTGTTTTTCAATCTCCTCTTTAGGCCTTTTGCTTGGATTGGGATGTACAGATGATGTAGCTGGTGGATTTAGTGTTTGTTCAGTAACTTCTTCAATAGTTACTTCCTTTGTGAGTGAATCAGTTGCATTCATTGGTTGTGTTACTATGGCACTCTTGGGCTGCAGTCTATCCTTGGTTTTCTCAGGCTGTGTTATGTTTACAGTCCTGCTTCGTAGTTTGTATTGTTTATGGACTTCATAGACAGTTGTGTCATAGCCTTGTTTGAAATCAAACGATTCTCCTGACTTTGTTTGAAATTGTTTGTTGTCTTCTTCTTCATGATCTTCTTGACTTAGGAAGACTTGGTGCTCATCATCAAGGCCCATTAGGTGTATATGGGTATCATCCACTTGCTCATCTGATGTGGATGTCTCGGCATAGTTTTCTTGAAATGGAGGTATTATTTCTGGATCATTATTAGCCTTACCCACATTAGGGTTTTGATTCCTCCTAAAGTTTGGATTCCTGTTGGAATTGTTTGGTGGTGCTTCCCATGAAGACTTTCTCTCCACAGATTCTACCCTATCACCCAACCTCTTCATACCAGAAATTATTGCATCTAATTTCTGGTCAAAGGCTGAGGGTTCCTCTTTAAAGGCAACTCTCTTTTCTAATCTAGCCCTATTCCTCTTAGCAATCAGGTTTGCCTCTACTGAGACAGCAAACTTTTGTGCATCTTCAAGGGTTTCAGGGGCCCTTTCCTTTAGCTGATATGCCATCTCGGGATCGAATCCGTCGGGAAATTTGTATAAGGCCAAATCAGGAGGAGGTCTTAAGTTTTGGGGTATTGCATTGTATACATTATTAAACCTGGCACAGTATTCCAGAACTGTTTCTTGGGGACCTCTCTTAATCATGTCATATTCACCAAGTATATGTAGGGGATCCTTATTTTTCTCCCATCTGTTTGTGAAAGATTGGTAAAGTTCATCAGGGGTGGTGATGGAATTTGCAGGAAGTGATCTGAACCAAGTCCGGACATCACCTGTTAGGCTTTGGACAAAAATTCTCATCCTCACAGTATCATCATCTATCTCGTAGTTCTCAAAATGGTCCTGCATTCTCTTAGCATGCTGAATAGCAGTGTAAGGGCCAGTGGAGTCAAAATATGAGATTTTGGCTTGGTAATCCTGAGGTAGAGCCACAGGATTGGCAGGTAGTTGTAGAGGTGCATACCTCATAGCCATTTTCACAAGGTTTTGGGGATTGACAAGGACAACTGGGATAAAAGGGACAGTGGGTATCACAGGGGTAGTAGGTATGGAAGGATTTAGAGTGTTGGTCAAGGAGGTATGTGTGGGGGAAGAAGATGTGGGTGGAGGGCTCTGAGATGTGGATGGGGAACTAGGGGAGTTAGGGGTGGAACGGAAAAGTACTTTGATTGGAGTGGAGATGGGGTTGGGGTGAACTGTCTCTGGACTAAGGTCAGCAAGTTTTTCTGGTCCTTGCTGCTTCTTGATAATTTTGGGGATTGTATTAGGATTTTCAAAGACAGTAGGGGGGTTGGGGTCAGGATTAGCCCTAGTGTACCGAAGACTCTTCTTGGGAGCCAGCTTCTGAGCTAGTCCTTCTAAGTTTTTTGAAAGATTTGTATAGCAAGGACTGGACAGGAGTTCGAAAGATTCTGTGTATCTGTAACTGAGTACAATGGATATCTGAGTCAGCTCTTCCTTAAGGTTTCTTGACTGATGTTCAGATTTTGAGTGTAATTCCTGGTAGATATACAGTCCTCTCTAGATCCTGAGGTTCCCCAGTAGAGTCGCCATTTATATTAACACCCAGGTTGTTCCCTATGACTCCCAAGGGAATACGGCTGGGGTAACCACTAATCAGTCTTTGGATTACAGCTTCTAGCTTAGCTGTAATCAGAGAGGGCTCTCTCTGTAAGGTTTGTCACTGTTTTTAATGGAGTTTTAGGCTAGTTATGAAGTAAAGGTTTGTTTGTTTTTTGTGTTTGGTTGGGAGGATGTTTTCTGATAGTTCTGAAATGTTCTCTGCAGATGAATTAATCCTTTGGGCAATGGGGTCTGTAGCTATTGTTTCCTTGAGATCCTGGTTTAAGTGCAGCTGGAATGACAGGGCCTTCTTATATTCCATAAAACAAACTGTAAATTGTGAGGGTGGAGTGCGAATCAACCAGTGAGGAGCAGTTAAGAATTCTTCACTGAGCTGGGATGTGAGAAAGGGACCTATTACTTAGGAGCATTACCTGAAATTCCTGAAACAATAGATCACTGTGATGATATAGTGTGAAAGGTAGCATTTAAGAATTACACTTTCATTACCATATCTGAAGAAAACATTTATAATAGCTTGGATTGAGATCAGGGTAATGTGTGATTAAATCCTGAGACTATTCTTTTTCCTTGCTATTTAGATATGTAATATATGGAAAGCATGAATGATATATGAAAGATAGCAAACATATAACAGAGAGAAACAAGAAAACTTATTGAGCCATGAAACACACAGGAATCCTGCAATATTCAGCCATACACCAGCAAGACGTCAAGAGACACAACGCTTTGGAAATCCCATCATCCTTTGTATTAGTTGTCTGAAGATTTACAATAGAAGAGTTACAGAATAGATATCAAGAGATTTCTTACATCCAGAGTCCAACCCCTGCTAACAAATGTGAGGGGGAATATATAGAAG
>APFE030615707.1:45209-59923 GCA_000404065.3 Pinus taeda | reverse complement strand
TGTGTAGTTGAGCACCCAGCCAAAGGAGGACTTGACGTCAGGACGCTGGTTGTATTCTCCTTTGTTGATTATTAATAATAGATGACTATCATTATGGTTCCATTCTCATTGTAATTCTAATGGTTGATGTTGAATTATATCCTTCCTGGCTGATGTATAATTGCATATATTAGATTTCACGCTTTTGTTTGTGTTGTTCTCTTTGTGTGCAGGTGTCCATTCACGGAGATAGTGGAGGACTGTGACTGACCAAGACGAAGGAGCGTGGGCGACGTCTCTTCTACGAACAAAAGCGTTGGAACTCAAGTAGGTCTTTGTCACCTACCTTTCATTTGCAATTAGGAACCTGCGTGATAGCATTGTTTGATTGTTGCTAGACCCATTCTGGGCTAGTAGGGATCACCTCTATCCATAGAGGGGATTTACCTCTCTAACACCTTAGCTTGGATGATTATCTGTGCAGCAATGATGTACATTTGATGTCTTTATTTTCCTGAATATATCACAGCTTGGATGGTTGAAACTAGATCTAGGGTCTTCAAAACTCATTCAATCTTTGCCCGAAGTATAAGTCGATCCATGTGAAAAGATTTTTTGGCGTCGAACATGGAAAGACATCGCCTGATTACCAGCCAATGATGTAAGCTATTAACAGGCACGAGAGGAATCACTAATAATGATAATGAACCTCAAGGTACTGCGGTAAAATTCACATGGTGTGAATACATGAGTCGATGTTGAAAACCACAGAAAATCTTTCGATCGAAGGCCATTGAAGTAAACCTATCGTCAGAAGTGAGAAACTTGCCATTGAGGCATGCAAGCTTCAAAGTACTGAAAGGTTTGTTCCTAAGTCAACTTCTTGGATAATGAGCTGATGTCGACAAGAAGTGACCCATCGTAGGAGGGCCTTAATGAATCCCACATCTACAACATGAAACAGAGAAAATGATTTTGTGGAGGTGAAAATGATCTTATGATACAAGGTTCAAGGTGGCAATCATGAAAGAATGAAGGGTGAAGGTATTGCAATGGATGAGACACAAGCTGGCTTGGTGAATTCTCTGAGAGACTTCTCTTGAACATGTCAGTGACATTGAAATGGATTGGTAGCATTAACCCCAAAGATGGATGGTACGGTGGACCAATGGTGATATGACTGGTGAATGGAATAACCCAACCTGACTCGACCATGGTGATGGAGTGAAAGTGTCATGTTCAAGAGCGACTTGCTACCAATAAAGTTTCTTCAAGTTTTCTTCCCAATTTTTCCCCAGTCATTTTTGACCAGTACCTCTTTATTTTTGTCAAGCTTGAGGAGGATAACATATGCTTGTTCTATAATTTTCCCTTCAGGGAAGCCCGTCGCTATGTTTTAACGAGCCTAGCGACAGTGAAACTCACTCTTGTTTGCATGGACAAGTTTTTCGCTATTGTTTTAACGAGTTTAACGATAAGGATAGCTTGGTTCTTTTCAATTTTAGAGAATCTGAAAAGAGACGGAAAGGAAACTCCAATATTCCTTTTTCGTAATATAATCCCTTAAGTCCGAGAAAGTATAAAATAATACGAAAGGGATGAATTTTCGATAGTTTTAACAAGTCGAACAAGACAAGCGCTCGATCTTTTTGTGTAATGATCCCTCAGGTCCAAAAAGATTAAAATCTAGAGGAGGGATAACACTTCCGATTGCTTTAACGAGCTGGAGAGGCCAATTGCTCGGCAATCTTTTCATATTTTACGAGTCAGATGAAAAGAGATTAAAGGAGACTCATTTTTTGAGGAATGAGTGATATTTTTGGGTAGCAGCTGGTTCTAGGTGAGTATTGGAACTTTTCAATCACGGCAGTGTAAAGAAGATGGCTAACAGAATCACTCATCGTAGTTTTTCCTCAAAAGGGGTAAACAATCAAATGGAGGCATATGATCAGCTAAAAAAGAGTGGAGGTGATGGTAAGAAAAAGACCAAGGTTCAAAAGCTGATGATAATGTGATCACAATGGTTATTTATCGAAGGTGGGTTCATTTTTTAATGAGCTTAAACTCTGGTGGAACATATGCTCATTGCTAGGTTTATTTTTTAATGAGCTTGAACTTCGTGTAAAACTGCTCATGCCAGTCGTATAATAAGGATGTCTCATCTATAGGTTCAATTTTTAGGGAGCTTGCCCCATTCGAAACTTTGCTCTGGATCCTTTCATTATGAAAGCTAGGAATGACCAATCCTACGAGTTTAAAGGGTTAAGAACCTACAAACTAAGAAAATAAATGGTCGCTTTTCACTTGCATGCAAAAAATGTTTGCATGCCCCCAGGTATAACGAAGTAGAGTTTCCAGGTTACCCTTCAATTTGCAGACAAAACACTTCCTTGGCTCTGTCGGTAAAGGCATAACTTCTGACGGAGGAATCTTATTCCAGTCTAATCCCATTTTCGTAAATGGATGGGTGTGTCAGATTAGTGATATATCCTCCATGGAAACCTACCCTATACCTAAAGTTTTCCTGTCAAAGTAGACCAGGGTGCATGCCCCCTGGGTTTCAATCACAATCCCTGAATTACTCGCGCTCATTAGGTGGATGGACTGGAGATTGATGAGACATTCCTTGCATAAAAAGACCAATTAGGGATGGCATTTGACTAGTATCTATGTGTGAACTGGGGAATGAAAGTTGGTCTACGAGCTGGACCACTCTACCTTCATGCATAAAATACATCACTCGAAAGAGTGAGGAAACAATAGTTCCCATGCTATAAATGTAGTCATGCCCAAGGAGTATGTAATCTAAAGGTCCTTAGACTACCATCAAGTTCAAATAAATGGTTTTCCTTCTCAAAACTATAGGAAAATTTGGAAGGATCCCTAATGGTCGACTGGTTCCTTTGTTGAAGCCTGTCAGGTTTTGCATCTCAGGCAGAAGCGATGGCGAACCAAGCACTTTCTAAGCAGTTGAGGAAATCATACTCATAGAAGCCCCTTCATCTATGACAGTACCAACCATGACCATTCTATAAGCTTGTACTATGATTCAGAATGGTACATCAGATGGTAGACAGGGTCATCCTAGTAGATTACAGTCAAAGGAAACAACTAGGTTGCTTGGAGGTGGGACAAAATATAAGGCTGGATAAATCTCTGACGAACTTCCTTCCTACGGTAAAGGAATGGGTAAATTGCCCCCATGTTCATCAAAGTCTGCGTTTACAAAAATAATTTGAATGGTGTCATTCTCATTCTCTTTGGTGACTATATCATCTGAAGGTAGACCTTCTGAAGACAAGACTGGGTTGACTGCAGTCTCGACCTGTTGACTTTGGTCTGGTGCGGACTTAGAGGGTTTATCTTCAATGATAGATGCTTCGACCAACCACAAAGTTCTGTTAGTCGGATTTTCAACTAGTGATGGAATCGGCAAGAGTTTCTTGTATCCAGGAGGAAGCCGAAGCGATGAAGCAGGACGGTTATCCAAGACTCTTTTAGCTTCGTCTAGGAAGGGACAACAGTGGATGGCATGATCGCCTTCACACAGTCTAAAAGGAAATTTATATCTTCCTTTCTGTCTATTGAATTTGTTTTCACTAGTTGACGATGTACTCTCAACATGATCGTTAGAGGTTGACGACACCAGATTGTGCAAACGAGGAGACTAGTCCCTTAAGATCCATGGGATGCAAGGACAATCTCGATGATAGTGGTCCCCTTTGCAAATGACACATGGAGATTTAAGTTTGGATGATGCAGTGTGTGGATTTTTGTTAGACGATGTATGGTTGCCCCTTTTTGCCGTTGGCTCCTTCTTCTTCTTCTCCTTCCCTCTCTTCTTTTTCTCAGTTACTTGGTTTTTAGTTTTACTAGCTTCACCAAGCGAAGAGGAAGAAGGAGACGGAGAAACAAACGAAGTAGAAGGTTGGGAGGTAACTCTAGTATCATCTAGTTGCTAATTTTATTTCTCCAGAATCACGGTTCTTTGAATGTCGGAGGTCGAGAAGAGCCATACTGACAGGCCAATTGTCAATCCTGGAAGGGACAATGTGGCCATATGAGGTGCACCAACATCTCCCCAAGAGGAGAAAGGACTAGGATTTCCCCTAGGGGAAAATCCTTGGTTGGTGGACTCCATCATCTCAACCTAAGATCAACAAGGGAACAATGACGTTATTCCGATTAAAATAAATTTTATGACGCTTTGACACAACTTGCTTTTTCAACTTTTACGAGTCAAGAAAAAGCTAAAGATGACTCTAGTCGCCTTCGATTTTTAATGAGCCTGAAGTGACAAGTGCTTAGATGGAACTTTTCTTTTAAGGAGTTTGAAAAGGAATGAAAGTGACTACTATGGAAATCTAGATAGAGGGATTACCAAACCAATCACAAAATTGCATAATACTTTTTACAGTACGACACTCAATCTTCCCGAATGTTGTGTTCAATGCATTGCGATCGATAAGGCAGTAGACATGGCTTCCTAAGGATAAAGGATATAGCCTATTGTGGTCTCCCTATATATACTTGATGGTACGTGGGAGCACAAGTTTGTACTGGCACTTGTCGTCTCAAAGAGGAGGAATCACCCAACCTACGATGAAAGCGGTAGTTACTAGGCTTTACGACACTGGAATACGTCTCTAGCCTAGACTTCTAAATGTTGTGCGTTAGGTTACAAAGTGTTTTCATGTTCATTGAATTTATTTTACAGTGGATCTTTCTTAAGAAGTTTGCCTTTAAGGTTCACCGCATGATGTAGATATACAATTCCTAAATATGCAATCTAAGATGATAAACAGTTGTTTACTCTTCTTTTTGCAATGAAAATCCTAGCTACTAAGGAAAGAGAAGCGAAATTCTTTCAACATAGAGCGAGAGCACACACTAGATGCACTGTCCTAAATCAAAATCAACAAGCAGTCTAAATGCAAATGCACATGCATGTATTTGTTTTCCTCTTTCTTAATGTGTGAATGAAAAAAAGAATGCTAAGTACAAATTTGAACTATCTTTTCTCTCAAAGAAACAATACTAACAATTTTCTCTTCAAAAGACAAAAGGAAGACGAAGACGACACTTTGCGATTTCAAATTCAAAAAATGAAAGGAGGACTAAGACGATACTTTTCAAATTCAAATTCAAAAACGAAAGGAAGACTGCTTTGTGATTTCGAATTCAAAAAACGGAAGGAAGGCTAAGATGACACTTTGCGATTTCGAATTTAAAAAATGAAAGGAAGCCTAAGAACGACACTTTCAACTTCAATTTGAAAACTACTTTCGACACTTGAAATACTATTAATTCAAATCAAATACAAGAGTAACAGTGTAATCGACCATCAAAAGAGTAGGATTCTTTTCTTTGACTGAAAACGACACTTGCGACACTTCCAAATCAAAAGACGACAGTTCAATTAAGATACTTTTTGTAAAGGAGAATTGTAAATGGCGAAAAATACATAAAAACATTCACAATTCTTTGTACAATGGAGGATGAATAATGCAAAGGAAGGGAGTTTCAACAGTGGTATACTAATCATAGAAAACAAAACTCCTGAACAAAGCTAAAGAGAGTGAAGAAAAACCAAAATCTGTAGGCAGAAACAACCTTATCTGATCATTGCACCTGTAACACAGGGAAATAGGGATGCATCTCACCTACAGCACATGAGAGGTGCGATGCATCCAGACTTTCAAAAGTAGATAGTGCGATGGTCCAGGGACGAGACTTTAACTTTCTTTTTGGTCACAGTTTGCAGCTTAGTTCAAGGATTTAGGCGAGCTAATGATAGTCAGTAAATACAAAACATAGGGGCTGATCTAATGAGGTTACTTGAGCCACCACAAGGGCACTTAGGATGTTTGCAATTCATATGTTTAATTCATAAAATAACCCAAAGATTGACTGGAGAAGCATTTATCTACTTTGCAGTTGCATAGAAAAAGCAGTTCAAAAGCTAGCTGGCATAACTTTAGGCTCCGTCTGTAGTTTATAAAGTAAACAAACTAGAAACAAGAAAACAAGCTATTCACTCCCCAGCAGAGTCGCCATTGTTTTATTGGGAAAACTAGTGTCCATTCAGAGCTGCTAGTCCCACTAATATGGGTAGCCATCTTAGAAACAAAAAAACTAAAGTTACTTGCGTTTTCCTTTATGAGAAGTAGATGAGAGAGAAGCAGAGCGTACCAACCTTAGTCTTTCGCTTGGCTCCTTTCTTGTTGCCTCTTCCCTTTGACAGATCTTTGCTACTCCTTCCTCACTTGTCCTACTTCAAAGAACACCTATAGAGTCAAAGCAGTATAATACCATCAAAGCATAGAGATCTACAATCATAAACAATATAGGATCAGATATATATTGACCATACAAATGCATATATCATATCAACATTCAAAGACATACAAGAATATGGAGGAAAACTCAAATAGATTTATTGATAGAAGTAGTAGAAGAGAGGATAACAACCCATTGATCTAACCCAGTTCTATCCTCCCAGCATGAAAGCCCTTCTTGACCTCATGAAAAGCTAGATCACCCAACACTATGATGTTCCACAAAGAAACCAACAACACTTCCTTACAAGATGCAAAATTCCAGCCTCTAGATCTCTAGGATGAGGGATTCATATATAGATGTTTGCAGGTGGGTGAGTCAACTTTTGGGTTTTTGATTAGTGTCATTGTTCTTATAGTTCTCAATTCCACTTGGAGATTTCATGATCTCTTACTCATACCTTGGTGAATTCAGAGAGGCAAGTGTCACAGGAGAAGTTTCTGGAAGATTCCATGATCATCCACCTTGCAAATTGTCTTTGCCATTTGTCTACTCTCGCCCATTGCACCCCATAGAAGGGATTTTCAGTATGCATCACACCCCCTGTGTGCATTAGGTGGGATGCATCGCACTTTGACCATGGAGCAGGTGAGATGGTCCAGTTTTGATCAGTTCTGAGCAATTTTTCATGGAGAACTTCTGGGAGATGATGTAATCAGTTGACCTTGTTCCTTTAGGGTATGAAACAACACTTTTAGGGTCTTAGGAGCCCTTTGTTTATGGACATATAAGATTTGGGTTGCAGTGCCCAAATATGTCTATAACAAGAAGGAAATAGTTTCAACTTTTGCTCGTCTTCTGCATAGCCATAGGTTCGACAGATAATAGCAAACTCAAACAAAAAGGTTTCGATATCTTCTATAGTCAACCCATGGAAGTTAGGTAGGGATGAAGGGCTTATGTTCTTCATTTTGGTATCCCCATTGGTCTCTCGAATGGGAAAGGTACCCTCTACTCTTTCTCCATTCCCCCCCGCATTTCTGTTTTTAGCCATTATCTCAAGAGGGATGTTTTTTTCTTCTTCTTATCCTATAGGTTCTTCAAATATCTCTGGTTTTTCACCTAAAGGTTGTTCCTGGTCACTACCACTGAATAAGAGAGAAGGGTCGCTATGTGATGTGGTGGGGGTGTTGGGCAAGAATGTTCTTGTGAGGCATGAAAAGAAATCTTTTGGTTGATTTTTATTTATTTATTTATTTTTATCTTTTTTCTTCTTGTACCTACAAAATTGAAATTGATTGAACAAACAAATTACAACTAAGTGAAATGAACTTGCTAAAATGAAAATGCATAACTGAAATCAAGGAAATGACTAATATACTTTTGCTGAAATGGAAATTGCAGAATTGAAAGGAAAGCAAGGAAATGACTAACCTACTTTTGTTGAAATGGAAATTGTAGAATTGAAAGGAAAGAAAAGAAATGACTAATCTACTTTTACTGAAATGGAAATTGTAGAATTGAAAGGAAAGCAATGAAATGACTAATCTGCTTTTGCTGAAATAAACTACTTAGCATAATGTTGCAGTGGAAAATAGAAGAAAGTAGTAATCACAAAATACTCTGATGCTTCCCTAGAAACAACGCCAAAAGGATGGTGAGCACCAGTATTGTAGCAATAATGCTACAACTCCTGGGCTTCCTATTTTACTTTTATCAACCTGGTAGTTCGTAACAAACTTGGAAGTGACGGTGTTGTATGCACAAGTACTAGTTCTTACTGTAGGCTGTCACTTGGTTAACTAGCACAAGATCACTAGGAGCTCAAGACAACCTCTATGAATTCTAGAAGAAGCTCTATATGTGATGAATGAAAGTAAATCTTACTCTACAGAGGCTAATCTACTTGTGGAAAGGAAAAGAAGATTGGAATGTAAAGTAAACCTAGTAAACCCTACTTAACCAACTAATCCTACTTTTGTAAAAAGAGAGATGAAAAACCATGAAATGAATGCCATTACCTACTCAGGAAGTAAACAACACCTACTCAAGATATTCCTAGAAGTAAATGAGCAAAAAACATCTATTTGGATTTTTATGTGTTTTTATGTGAAATTGTCATGCATGTAATTTATTTGATTATGAATGTGGCAACGATTTGATGGCGATGGAGGATGGTTTTGGGACTTGAGAAGATGTAGGATGGTGTGGATGGGTCATAGGAGGTCTCATGTGGCCTTCTACAGGCGTTTCCCGCAATCTGACTTAAAAAATAAGCCTATAGGAAAATCTACAGGAGGCTATAGGGGATATACAGAAGGTCTACAGGAGGATGTCGAGAGCAGTTTTAGAGGTTTTGAAGGTGGGAAAGCGGGTGGAAAGGGTAGTTGAAGGCTAGGCTAATGTGTTAAGGTGTCTGGGGTTCATCAAGAATGTTTAGGAGAGAGAAATATGGTCAGATTTGTCTAAGGAAAGAGAGGAAAGTTTATGGGAAAAGTGTAGAAAACTAAGGCAGATTTGTGAGGGACTTTGGGTGACCTATGGAACATATATCAAAGAGAGAATGTAATGGCTGATTGGCTGATTAATTGTGAGAAGAGATTTGCTGCAAGAGAACTGAAAATCAAAAAATGAAATTAAGCAAAGAAAGTAACTAGATACATAAAAAAAATAGAATTTTCATCAAGCTAATCTAAACTTTGATCTAGGAAAGTAAATGCTGAAAAATGCTACATGGAAAGAAAGCATGGAAGGGAATTTATTGCAAAAATAGAAATGAGCATGGTGAATAGATCTAAAGAAAAGCATTAACCTTCTAACAAATAGCAACACTATAAATCCTATGGAGAAGACAAATCTGTGTTTTTGTGGCAGTAAGAGGGTCTTGGCCTCAGTTCATGGTCCAAAAGGGATGAAAGGAATCCAAGGCTTTGTTGATGGCCTTTTTGTATCTTCTTTCTATCACTATTCAACCTACTACAGAGAACTGAAATGGAAACAACCTTCTAAATCACCAAAAGAAACAACCAAGAAAGAAATTTATCTAACTGCAGCTAATTCATAAACTGAAACAAAGCATCTAAATACAAACAAGAGGATCTTGGCTACTTGGATTGGGCCCTAACCCAAGAGCTTCAGCCCTCTAAGGTAACTCAATGCTAGCTCAAAAAGGATCTCATCTTTATTATCAAAATAATAATAGGATTACATGAAACTGTCAACAAAAGTAAGCTCAAAGCTGATCAGAGCAAAGCTGCAACAAAAATTCGAAAATTTGACTAACTTCGTAATGAGGCCCTAGGCCTGTCTACCTATACAATGGAAGCTTCCTTAAAATTAGGGAGGCTTGGCTCCCAAAACTTGAGATTAACAGAAGTTATCCACCACTTGCTCAGTTACCTCCAAGTGCATTGATTTGGCTGTTTGTGCTCTGAGCTCCCTGAAGGAGAATTTGAAGTGGGGAGTCATAAATGAGTGGGACACCCTCCTATCAATCCTCTCCCTTGTCTTCTTCGAATATTTGCTGCCAATTGTCCATTAAATATTTGACTTTTTCTCCAAAATTCAACAAAAATCTGTATTAAATACACATTAGACTCCATGGCATAATAACCAACCCATCTCACTCTAGAAGCATAAATATAATAAAAAAACATGCAATAAGCTAAGAGAATGGTGGATTAAGCTAAGTTAGGAGGCAAAATGAGCCCATATAGTTACCCATTCCTGGGGCTCATCACCACCATTGGACCCTTTTGTTTGATATTTATCAACTAGCCAAAAAAGGTGTTTATTTTTTGTATCCTCATAATATGCTATCATTTCTTCCATAAAAATTGTTCAAGTGACAATTTGTTTATAAGAGAAAAGATATTGATACCATACAAATTGATTGGGTTCCAAATATAAGGTTGCAATGCATACCTTTTTTGTGTTTTGCATATTATGGAGATCGAAATATTGCTCCATCTATAATGTCCATCTTACGGGATCCTTGCCATCAAAATTCCTCATATCGATCTTTGGAATATGGTGGATCTTCAATCCAACGTTAGAGTCTATGAAATAATGACTAACATTTGTTTCGTTCTCATCATGAGTTTCCTTAACTACCCTTTCACCATTAGTAAGCATTTCTTGTAGCAACTTTGTCAAATCTATCTTCAAATATTCCATGTTGCCTTTAAGTTTTTCTTCTATACCATCCATATTAGCTTCCATTCCATTCTTTACACCATCCATCTTAGCTTGAGTTACTTTTTGTGAGAGAAAAATTTGTTGCACTTGGTCTCGTAATTTTGATATATCATGCTGCATTTCTTCCTCTTCTTCATGTGTCATAGTAGAGATTTTAGGTTGCTTACTAGGTTTTTCCATTTTCTTTCTTCGTTTCATCAATGGATGATAATTATGCTTCACAATTCCCTTTGAATCACTTCAAACTACTTTCTCAAAAACGAAAAAGTACATATCTTTCTTTATTTGCTTTGTATGAGGTCGATCTTGACACGACTGAAAATATCTAATTTCATATCTTCAAGTCTTGAATTTTCGGCTTGCAATAGCCCTCTGAGTCCTCTTTCCAACCCCATAGGTCTAATCGCAATTGAATTCTCCAAGAAAGAGTTATGCCCAATATCCCGTGATGACCTAATTATAGACTGGTTTAGTAGAGCGAACTTGTACAACTTTCCACATGTCATTGATCTGACCTTCAAATCTGAACACGATACCCAACAAATGACAGTCCATTATCATTCTGTCACTTTTTACAAAATTTTAATCTGATGCTCAGAGAGAAATTTATGATGATTTTCCAAAGGTAACCTGTTTGAGATCGAATTCGGGAGCCTACAAAAACCCTAACTTCCGCAGTTCATATCTCCGAAAATACAGCGAGACCAGATATGAAATTCAGCCTCGAGATTCATCACGATTTTGGCTCAAATGGGTTATGATTTTAGCTTCTGAATCTTCATAGAAAAAAAATTAGAGCGCAAATGTCACGATGACCTATTTGAAGTAGCGAAACCCTAGAATCCAAAGCTTTGATACCAATTGTTATGCAACTAGCTCACAAAATAGAAGAAATAGATAGATCAACAACTTCAAAAGTAGCTTCTTTGAGGGGGAAACCTCCTTTACATTACACAAATTAACAATTCTCAGATGATACAAATGACAACTCCTCCTCTCTATATATAGGATTCTAAGGGGTCACAATATAATTAGAGCCGACATAACAATAATAATGTAAGGACACAACAATAACAATAGTGGGCTTTAATGGGGCACAATAATAACAATATGGGGACAACATGAGCACAAAAATAACAATATGGGTATAACGTGAGCACAAAAATAACAATAAGGGGCTACATTGACAAGAATAATAATGAAATACAATAGTATTATAGGGACCTAACAGGATCCGTTTGTAGCTTTTTGTTTGTTCAATTTTGGAGCTCTCATTTTCTACTCTCTCTCTCTCATACTCTTGGACACTTCGAGCTTTCTTGGAGCACTCTTGGAGGAGTGTGGCATAATTCAGATTTGGAGTAGGAAGGAAAAAGAAGAACAGGAAAGCACAAGAGGACATTAGGATCAGTAGCTACAATGGGTTCTTCTTGCAGGTACCGAGTTGCATGTATTGTTTCCTTGCTAGTTTTTGCATGCAGGGAACATGCATGTGATTTCTTGGTTATGATCTGTTATTATCATGGAGGTTACTTGGATGGATGGTGGATTTGCCTAGCCTTGCCATTTCCTAGATAGCCATGGTTTTGTGGTTTTCCTTCCTTTTGTTTCTTGGTTGATTCTCATGTTCCTTTGGTTGTGGGTTGAGTTACGAGTTCCTAGAAGCCTGAGTTGGACAAATGCTATGAAAGCCCTATAAAAGCTTGGGTTGAGTTACTAGTCCTGGAAGCCTTGGTTGGAAAACCAATCTGGAATCCCTTGGTGGGTTGAGTTACTAGTCCTAGAAGCCCTAGTTGGAACAAAAGATTTGGAGCCCTCAACAACTTGGGTAGTGTTGAGGCCTTCATTTTGAGTTTTTGCAAAAAAAGGAGCCAGGGGAAAATGGTGAGGATGACCGTTGGGGTTACGGAGCTGGCAGCTGAGAGTGGAATAGGAACTAGAAGTGAATGGACAGTTGTGGAAAGGTGGCAGAGAAGAGTAGGAGCAACCGAGCATTTGGAGAACAAAGGCAGTAGAGGATGAAGACAGTCAAGTGGAAGACAAGTAGAACTAACATTCTAAGCATAGGGAAGATGATAAAAATCATAAGGAAGGACAAAGAAAGGTTGTTGTTCGTCAGTCGAGTAATCTAGGGATCGTTGGAGCTTTTTGTGTTGTTTAGAAGAGTGAACAACTCCTTGGTCTTGTCTAAGTCTATGTATGATGGTTATGATATTCCTATTATTGATGGTTAGGCATTGAGCATCTCTCTATTACTTTATATTATGTTAATGGAATAAACAGTTCAGACCCACATTGTGCTCTTAGGCTCCTTATTGACTCTTTAAATTTTTGAATGAATGCATCTGTTTATATGGTTTCCTAAGATGGTATGAGCGAATCGTTGTGATTGGGTTAGTGTAGATTATGAGTTACTATGTTGTGGTATCTTCTGTTTTTCATGAATCCCTTGGTGCCTTATTCCACCTTCATCTAAGTTCAGTCATGAAAAGCCTTAGGTGAGACTCCTTACCCTCTCTGAGTAGGGTGAAAATTTCGACATTTCTCTAGACTAAAACAAAGTGTTGTTAGCCCCTTGTGCTTGAGCCCAGGGTCTCAACCCTGCTGTCATTTTCATGCCAACAAATGGTTCTGTTTCCAGGATATGAAATAAAAAAGGAGGGTTTAGAATATTGTATCAAGGCTTTTTAGGAAGGAAATACAAAGCTGGTGGGATGACCAAGTGGATCAATTTGTATCCCATCAAGCTCTACTTCACAACCAAGCCGTTCCTAAAGTGAAAGATAAGTTTCTATACTCATATGATACAAGTGATCAGTATGAGATATTCTGGTGTAAGTTCCAAAGGGAATAGTAAAACTAGTTGCGGAGACTACAAGTGAATGGTAGGATGGGAGGATAGACATTGCATCATCACAAATGGACTCCGACAGATTTCACGACACTCTGCTAACTTGACATATATCTGACAAGAGCAGTAGATTTTTGGGTGGAGGCTACATGGTCAAGTTCACAATAGAAAGTTACCAATCATTTTCAAGAGCCGACGATGTGTTCCAAGCGGGGCTAAAAGGGAAGTTGCTAAAATAAGTGCCTCTCTGGATTGAAGTCTTAATGGTGGAAGAAGGCATGCTTATATTCCAAGGTTTAAGAATGGAAACGTACAACATAGTACTGGGGGAAGGATCTAATGGGAGAAATTCTACTGAGTGGGGGATCATGAAGCTATTAGAAGGATGGACACAGAAGATTCATGAAGGGCTAGGGAAGTGAGAGCACATAGTAGAGTGTAGATAGTGGAGAAGTGGTAGGAAAGGGCCATGTAGGCAATTGGAAGGCATCCAGAGGGACTACACCGAGCAAGAGCTATGTTTAGGAGTCTAGAGGACGAAGACGAAATGGAGGAGTTTTCTAAGAAAGGGATAGAGACAGAAAAGATAGTTGGAAGTCCAAAAGGGGATAGGATCCCTCCCTCACCAGTTGCAGGGGAGGATGCGATGTGCTTTTTTATGAGAATATTGTTCATTGAGGATGATGTGTTTGAAATAATTAAAGATCCAACTCCCCAAGGCTCAAGTAGCATTCCCCTGGACCTTCCCTTGGTACTCTAGAATAGCCCTGTTAAATTTGTTTCTAATTTAAGACGATAAGCGTTCATAGTGTGTATGTCAACTATAAGGCTAGTAGTCCTAATATTAGTGGAAATAGTAGTAATAGTAATATGGGAGTACAATTATCTTAACAGCCGTGAACCCAAGGCTTTGTGCTTCTAGGATGGATCCAATCCACAATGGCAGGGTCATTTACAAGATATCTAGAATTCTTCGGTAGAGGAAATGAAGACATAGAACATTGGTACTTATGTGAGGCTATATGGAGGGCTCATCAAACGCTTGACAATGTGAAGCTGATAAAGTTCCATACCACTCTGAAGGAAAGAGCCCTACGGTGGTTCATAAAATGGGCAGAGTTACATCATAACCCGATAGTGGATGAGATTAAGAGGAAATTCATACAACACTACAAACTTCCCTAGATGGATGAACAAGGGTTCTTAGTGTAGGTTTTAACCCCGTACAGAAATTACCTGCATACGAATTCTAAATCATAGAAAAAATAAAACATGCGAGAGCATAACCCATAAAACACATATACACAGAGATTTCCCACTGGATCTCAAAACCGAGACTACCAGCTTGATTTTTCATTATATTCCTTTTAATGTTACAATACATATTTATACATGCCGAAGCATCCAA
>APFE030615707.1:29699-44613 GCA_000404065.3 Pinus taeda | reverse complement strand
GTAGGTTAGTCGTGGAAAGAATATAACACAACCCAACACTTAGAGTTGTGGGAGATCAAGAAATGGGAGTGAGAAACTTCCTCGCAAATAATGTAAAGTTTTAAAAATGGAATTGGTAAGCTCAGCTATACCATAGACCCAAATCACTAGAGGGATTGGTTCTTCAAAGACCTGCTACCTCTCATCAGGATGCCATTGACACAATAAAAAATTGAGACACTACAGGAGTCCCTAGGGCAATCAACCCGCATAGAGGATATGGCAGGCTATCCGCCTGAGTATCAAGGGGGAGCCGCTTCACATGATCCCTCTATCTTGGGTCTCCAACACTAGATTGCAAGCTTAACAGAGAAGCTGAAAAATATTTAGCCGACCCACCCAATGAGACCAAAAATGTGGTGTACCAACTTCCTAGTGGAGGGTCATGTCGCAACGGAGTGCCCAAGGTTGAGGGGTTCAAGTGTTGCATCAGGGCCAACAAGACCACTAGGTGCCCCACCTACAACATCAGTCACAACAGTAGGATTGTAAGGCACATTTCTAGGTTGCAACCAACCATAGTACTTATTGGGTGCCAAATCTGAATACGCTTTCCCTCCATTTTTACTCTCTCCCTCACACCTTTGTATCATTTATATTCACTAATCGTTATAAATGCACAAGGTAAAACCTCTTTGATTTCTTTCATGGAATGTTTAATTAATGAAGTGATAGTCATGGAGATTTTTCCTATGCAAGTTACTAATCTTTCCATTTCCACAGATCCGGTGGTCAACGGTTACGGGTGCAAAACATAGAAGTGATTCCAAGCTTCCAGCATCATATCAGCAATTGCTGTAACATCATAACAAATTCCAGGCCTATTCCGGACCCTTCTTGTCTTTCTCTCAGCAACTAGTTAACCGTGTAAGAGATTGAGATTGTAATAGAAGACTATTTAAATTAATTGAATGGAAGTTATTTTGTTGTTCTCTCTATAAGCTGTGAATCCATCACAGCCCTGGTCAAAGAGTTGGGCTCACTCTTCTGATTAGGTGTTGCATTATTTTCATGTGTTGTTAATTCATGTGTGTTGATCTAATTTGGTTGTTCTTACAATATTTTAATTAATTGCCGTGAATTCTTTTTATAGTTCTGCAATTTACTTTTATTACTGTCACAGTGGTTCTTTTGTTAAATCTGCCATTGAATCTAAGATTAGTGATTAATTGTGTCATTGCTACCTACATATATATTGAGCATTACCTTGAAACAAAGTATGCACCCAGAGTGATAAATTAAATGTGGAAAGGGTTTGAATAGGTATTCACACTTGGACACCAACATTTTGGCACCATTGCCAGGGAGGCTAACAAGGTGCAAGAACATCATCTACACTGATATATGGATCAATATCTCATCTTAGGGAGGGAATTTATAGTGTTGTTCTAAGTTTGGAGCGTAGTGTTTTTTTCTTTTCTTTTTGTTTATTTTCTGTTTTATTGATTCCTTAGAAACCAATCTCTTGTTCTAGGGAGGGAATTGTTACCGTGCTCCAAATCCCAAGCCTTAGTTATTTTCTTTGGGTTTTCTTTTTTATTTTTATATAGGGGGCACTCTCTCATCTTGGGGAGGGAAAGAGTTTCCTCACCTTGCTCCAGTTCCTAAGCTTTAGTTTTCTTTCTGTTGATTTATTGTTTTTAAATCATCCTCTCATCCCAGGGAGGGAAAAGATTTTTTCACCCTGCTCCAGGTCTTGAGCTGTGAAACTTTTAATGTTTTCTTACCAATAAATGTATGAACAAGGGTTCGAATAAGAGGGGAAGAGGAGAACCCCAAAGGAAAGGAAGGAAGGATTTGGGGAGGAATAACTATATCCAAGAAATTATTACAAAATCTGCATCATAAGCCTCTTCGCGAGCTGCTGCTAGGGTGAGAGTTCACACAAGATTTGAAGGAAATTCTGTCGAACAACCTATACAGCCTCCAGGGGTGGAAGTATTTCTTTCAACAACTACAGGAGAAGCAGGAAGTATGGCATCAAAGAAAGCAGAGACATTTCCTATGGCATTAGACAAGGAGGAGGTGGCCAGCAGAGGATTAGAAGAAGAAATCCACTCAAGGAATAAAAAAGGAAACCTCAGAGGATTATCTTCACCTTGTGATTAGGGGAGTGTTGTTAAAATTTCAGAACAACCATTTGTTACACAACAAGAACCTGTTGAAGTTGCAAGTGAGTATTAGAGGGTATTTATGACACCCACAACTTCTTCAATTGAATTCCCAATTGGGTAAATTACGGGTGATGCACCAATGAAGCCCACTCCAATGACCGCACTGCCAAACTTCCATGGGCTTTCCATGGAGGATCCAAACACTTTCTTATTCAAGTTTGATATCGTTTGTAGAGGGTATGACTATGTCAATGATGCTCAAAAGATGAAATTTTTTAATGCTACATTAAAAAGGACAACATTGCGATGGTTCATGGGTTTAGGAGGGAAAACCATTTCCACCAGGGATGATATGAAGAAGACCTTCCTAGAGAAATATCAGGATTATTGTAAATCCTGGAACATTAAGGAAGAAATTTTCAGTTTATTCAGAAGGAAGATGAAAATATGGAGGACCATGTAGAGCACTTTAAGTACACTCTCTAGAGGTCTGGCCATAATGACCTGGATAAGGATATTTTGAAAATTACTTTTCTCTGGACCCCGAGGGAAGAGTCTTTGGAGCTGTTAAACATGGTAGGAAAATGTGATATATCTAAGGAATACTTTGACACCATCTGTGAACTTTGTTTTCAATGTTAAAGAGGAGCTGCAAGGAATAAACAAGGAATCTAAACTTTCAAAGCATCAAGCGAGGGAATCACAAAATCAGAAATTGGGAACCTGCTACATAATTTTAAAACTGATATCCTAAGTACATTATCCTCCCAAATGGACACATTACAGACAAAGCAGAAGTAAATAGAGTTGGAAAGAACGGTGGCTATTTTCTACCCATGGTGTAGAAAGAAACACCCACTGAAGGATTGCCCACTAGACACTATAGAAACATGTGCTATCTATGAAAAGATTCACTCCACCGGTGCATGTCCATCACTTATGTTGAGCTATGAAAAAGGTATGAATTTTCCATACATTTCATAATCCTTTCCTTTAATTACATCCCCTTTAAGTTCTAAAAGATACTCATATATCAAAGCATTATTGTAAAAACTAGGGAACTATCTATTATTACAATTTAGCTAATTATTGTCTTTTCTCATGTATGAAAGAGATGAAATGGAAAACTACCGTTCCCTACCCAATAGAAGGAAAAATAAAAAGTGGAGTAACTGATGTTCCTTCACTAGGAAGCAGCACATAGGAAACAAGCCAAGGATGGGGCACGCAGTTATGGATAAGGACAGAGAAGATCATAGCATCAGCGTAAAAGACAAAGAGCTAAATGAAGATGGAATATTGAATGGATCTCTCAGGATCTCTTGATCCTGAGGGATCACTGTTACTATTCTATCCATTGTTACTATTTTATCCGCCTGGCCATTATAAAAGGGATAGTGATTGTAAAAAATGGGGGAGATTATTCAGAAATTACTTTTGTATTTTTACTTTGATCATCAACTCTCATTGTTGAAACAGAGTACAAACTGGCTGTAACCATTTTGCATATGATTAATATATAATATTGTTGCTATTCCTTCTTTCATACTGAAGTAATATGGTGGTGTTCACTAGTAGCTAAGGGCCCAGCAATAGAGAATTCACTTGCTGTTCTTGTATCATTCCTTCACGATTTCTATTGTCTGATGGTTTGGTCTCATTTCTATCTATTGTATTTGCATCACCTTACTATTTCATATTTCCAGACTTAATGAACTGATCTGTTTTATATGTTGTAATTGATTTGCATTGCTGTTCATTTCCCTCATAACAAGATCTCTGCTTTTTGCAACTATATTGTTGTGTTGTTCATTTTACTTACAGAGCTTCGCTGTTCATTTCATAAACTTAGCTTTTTTGTTCATTACAGGTACATAAGTTTTGTTGTCCATTTCTATTATATAGCGTTACTGTTCATTTACTTTATACAATCAATTAGGTTTGCCTTTTAGCATTCTTATAGTTAGCATAATTATCTCATTTCGATCAGTTGCAGTAGCATTAATAATTTAATTCATTGCCATTTCCAATTGGTTATTTAGTGTTGTGTGTGAGATCAACAATTGTAAAGAACATTGGCTATTACTATCAAAGCTCTCAGATTGAGGATCTTATTTATGCTTGATTTAGTTTACATCAATTAAACAAGGAATGAGTTATTACTACTGTATCCTTGACTGGTAATTGTTGTTACCTTGCCGAATCAATAATTTAGTTTTAGAGCATGGAGTTTCCTTTCATTGCAAGTGAGTTTTATTTAAAGCATCTGTTTACACTTGTATTTGAAGGTACTGTACTGCAATTTAGAAACATTACTCTTGAGTAACTAGCTGCCACAAACTGTGTACACTCTTGAAATAGAAAAGCTTGCCCGGATTGATAACTAATGCGAAGACAATTAGGAGTTAAAAAGACACCTTTTATACCTCAACATTTTGGCGTCGTTGCTGGGGAGACTGTAGCCATTTCTAAAAGAGTAGTGTGCATCTGATGGGTGCCTCTTAGGAAAGAGTTGGGTATGAAAAAGAGAAGGTAAGAACCTACATATGGAGCATGTAAAAGCCTTGCTCCCCTACCCACTTTCCAGCAGGATTATTCAAGAACTTAGGGTAGAAATAAATATTTGAGTTGTGTGTATGACTAAGAAGAAAAAACTTGAAAATAATCCAAAACCACTACCCAAATTCGACAAAGCTAAGGGATCGGTGACCCTTGGTCAATCAACCTTCATAGATGATATCATTAAGAAAGTTAAATCTCAGCCATCAGTAGGTCCTAGAAAAGTTGCTTCTAGACAACCTATTGGCTCCCTTCGAGCCACAGACTCACCATCTGTAGCCTTTGCTGAGGTGCACAACAAAACAAAAGAAACTGAGCAAGATTTTCAAGAAATTGAGAATTATCGCCCAATTTATTTACAAGAAGGGAATTCTAGTAATCTCTGTGAAGGAGGAGGAGAAAAAGGGGAAATAGAAGAGCCAAGATCCCCTCTCAAAATAATTCAAACACTTAGCAGCCCAGATAAGCTGAGCGTTATTAAATTTATCCAAAATGAAGCAAGAGAACCTAAGGAGCCAAGATCCCCCCAGGTAATAGTTTAACAAGGTACACTCATTATCCCAGACCAGGGAAGTGTTGTTAAGCTCATTCCTAGTCCTTCTAGTCATCCTAGGAATAAATCTTTGGAAATCCCAGAAGGGTATTGGCACATATTTGATCAAATGGCCCAGAACCAGCAAACACCTCAAACCTCCACACTGCAGTATCCCATTGTGGACATAGTAGTTAACACACCTATGAAAGCCATTCCTCTCCAGAATATCCCTACATTCCATGGCCTAACATCAGAGGATCCCGATGCATTTTTGTTTAAGTTTGATTATGTCGTGGGTATGACTATACCACTGATCCCCAAAAACTAAAATTATTTCCCTCCACATTAAAAGCAACAACTTTACGATGGTTTATGGGATTAGGTGGGGGGCGTTATAAATGACTGGGATCATATGAAAATTGCTTTTCTAAGGAAATATCAAGACTATTGTAGATCCAGAGAATTAAAGGATGAGATATTTCAAATGACAGCATGGCCTAGTGAAACACCGGAAGAATATGTAGAACGCTTTCAATACAATCTCCAGAGATCTCCTTATGCATCTTTACCCTTGCCTGACAACGTGTTAAAAACTACACTAATTAAAGGGATGAAAGAAAAATGGATTGAAACATTAAACATTATGGTTAAAGGTGGCATATATCAGGAAAATTTTGTTGACATCATTAATTTGTGTATCAGGAGTTCAAGAGGCAGCACAAGACTGAAGCCAGTAGAATGTGACATGATCACAAGGGATAACAAGATCTCCGGTGGAGGTATAACCCGCATAGAAATCGACAATCTACTAGAAGATTTCAAAACCGATATTCTAGGGACTTTGACAATGCAGCTGGACATTATGCAAGCTAAACAAAAGCAAGAAAAAGCAAAAAGAAAATTTGGCGATATTCTGCCCTAGATGCAAAAAGAAACATAGCCACAAAGAGTTCCCACTCATACAGTCAAAATCCGCTCTATTTGGACAAAAGATCATGCCACAGAAAGTTGGCCATCACTTCCAGGACTAGAATCAGTCTACAAAGAAGCAGAAGAAGAAATAGAACTGGTTTACCTACTAAATCAGCATCGCTAGTGGCAGTCGTGAGAAATAGATAAGTGTGACCGTGCTCTTGAGGATATGAAAAAGCTTGTATCAATAGCCCCAGTGCTAAGGGGCCCAAATTGGGATTTTCCATTCCAGAGTTTATCTGATGCTTCAAACACAGAAATCAGAGCAATTCTTGGGAAGGAAGAATATAAAAAGCCATATGCAATATATTATATCAGCAAAAATCTATCTCCTGCTGAATTAAACTATATTGTGACTGAAAAAGAATTTTAGCTGTAATATATGCTGTAAATAAATTTAGACACTATATAACTGGATATCATGTAGTTTTATATATAGATCACTCTTCCATTAAGTATTTAGCAAATAAACTTGTTACAAATGGAAGAGTGACAAGATGGTTGATTCTCTTGCAGGAATTTGACATTACAATTAAGGATCGACCTGGAAGAGAAAACCCTTTAGCTGATTTTCTCTCACGAATGCTAAAGCCAATGGACGTAGCAACAGTTCAGGATCAATTTCCTGATGAACATTTATTTGTTGTTACTATCAAAACACCATGGTATGCCAATGTTTCAAATTACTTGGCAGTGGGAAAATTACCCAAGCACCTAACGCCTAATGAAAGAAAACAAATAATGCAGCGAAGTACCTGATTCTCTTGGATTGGGGGCTACTAGTCCATACAAGGGCAGATATGCACATCAGAAGATGCATCCAGGAAGATGAAGTGTTTGACATTCTAAAAGCATGCCACGGTGGGCCGTGTGGTAGACATTTTGCAGACCATAGAACCGGTCACAAAGTTTTACAAATAGGCTATTACTGGCTCACTATCTTTAAAGATGCTAAAAAGTTTGTTCAAGCCTGTGATAGTTGTCAGAGGGCAGGACACCCTGGACAATCTAACGAGATGCCTCTAAACCCATAATTAGTAATTGAGCCTTTTGAGCAGTGGGCGCTAGATTTTGCTAGTCCTATTAACCCATCATCCAATCAAAAAACATACATACTGGTTGCAACAGAGTATGTTACTAAATGGGTTGAAGCAGAGGCACTGCCAAGAGCTACAGAGGATTTAGTAATACATTTTCTTTTTCAACTATTTGTGTGATATGGTCTGTTGAGAGACATAATTACAGATGGAGGACCACAATTCGTTGGTAACAAGATTTCTACAACATTGAGAAATTACGGTATTCTGCACAAAATTACAACTCCATACCACCCACAGGAAAATGGAAGAGTAGAAAGTTCTAATAAGGTAATTGAGGCAATACTTACAAAAACAGTTGCATCACACAGAGGTGATTAGGCTTCAATATTGCCAAAAGTCTTGTGGGCATACCGCACAACATGGAGAACCAACACGGGATATTCACCATATCAATTAGTATTTGGTAAGGAACCCATCTTCCCAATCAAATTTCAGGTTCAAACATTAAGAATACTGTAGGAGGTGGGTTTGAATTTAAATGAAGCTCAGACCAATAGATTACAGCAAATCAATGAATTATATGAAATCAGGCTCTCAGCTCTTCAACAGACTGCATTGATTCAACAGTAGAGGGCGGAATGGCATGATGCCCTTATTAAAAAGAAGATCTTTCACGAAGGAGACTGGGCACTCCTATACGATTCAAGGTTCTAGGATTTCCTCAGAAAACTCCAGACTAGATGGCTAGGACCTTATGAGGTACAAGAAGTGCATGATAATAGCAACATTACATTAACAACCATTGATGGATCTAGATGTTCTTTCAAAGCGAATGGTCATCGATTGCAACTTTATCACAAACCGCTTACCAGGCAGTCCTTTTACCAATATTTACGGGAAGATTCCGCCATGAAAATTATCACTAAGGAGGTTAACCCATCCTTAGCATCAATCTAGTAAACAACTCATTTGTTTCTGAATTTTGTATATAAACCTTTCTTTTTTAAATTTTATTGTATAAACTATTTTTTTTTGTACATATTTTAGTACTATTCCATTTAAGGAACAATTGTTGTTCCTCTTAAGGAACAATAACCGCCCCATTTAAGGAACAACACTTTTCTCTTTATTTAATTTTCATGTTGTTCCTATTAAGGAACAGTTGTTGTTCTTCTTAAGGAACAATAGTTTCTATGTGCATTTTCTTTTTTTTGTTCCTCCTAAGGAACCACTGCTATTCCTCTTAAGGAACAACAGTTTGCATGTTTATGTTTTTGTTGTTCCTCCTAAGGAAAAATTGTTGTTCCTCTTACGGAACAGTAGTCGTTCCTCTTAAGGAACAACAACCGTTCCTCTTAAGGAACATCAACTGTTCCTCTTAAGGAACAACAGTTGGCGTGTTTATATCTTTGTTGTCCCTCTTAAGGAACAACAGCCGTTCCATTTAAGGAACAATAGCTTTTGCGCATGTTGATATTTTTGTTGTTCCTCTTAAGGAACAACAACCGTTCCATTTAAGGAACAACAGTGTTGTGTGTTTGCATTTTTTTGTTGTTCCTCGTAAGGAACAACTATTGTCCCTCTTAAGGAACAACAGTCATTCCATTTAAGGAATAACAGTTCCACGTGATTATATTTTTGTTGTTCCATTGTTCCATTTAAGGAATAGTAATCTCACCTATTTACATTGTTGTTGTTCCTCTTAAGGAACAACAATTTACGTGTTTGTATTTTTGTTGTTCCTCTTAAGGGACAATTGTTGTTCCTCTTAAGGAACTGCAATCGTTCCTCTTAAGGAACAATAGTTTTGTGTGTTTGTAGTTTTGTTGTTCCTCTTAAGGAACAATTGTTGTAACCGTTCCTCTTTAGGAACAACAATTTTACGTTTTTGAATGTTTGTTGTTCCTCTTAAGGAACAACTATTGTTCCTCTTAAGGAACAACAACTGTTCCATTTAAGGAACAACAATTTCGTTTACATTTGTTTTGCACTGTTCCGTTTAAGGAACAGTTGTTGTTCCCTTTCAAAGGAACATTAGCCGTTCCATCTAAGGAACAACAGTTTGATATGCGCGTGCTTTACGCTGTTACATTTAAGGAACAATTGTTGTTCCTCTTAAGGAACAGTTGTTGTTCCTCTTAAGGAACAGTTGTCATTCCTTCTAAGGAATAGGAGTTTCATCATTTTTTTTGCTTCGTGTTGTTCCTTTTAAGGAACAACAATTTTGTCATTTTTTGCTTGTTATTGTTCCTTTTAAGGAACAACAGTTTCGCTTCAATTTGTTTTATGTTGTTCCGCCGAAGGATCAGCACGTTCACTTGCGTCTGTTTTACAAGGAACAACTGTTGTTCCTCTTAAGGAACAATTGTTATTCCTCTTAAGGAACAATAGTTTCATGTGCAATTTTTTTCTTTCTGCCATTCCTCTTGAGGAACAACAAGTTTTGCATGCAGTTGTCTTTTTACTGTTCCTCTTAAGGAACAACAACCATTCCATTTAAGGAACAACACCTTTTTTTTTAGTGCCATTTTTTTGTGTGAATAATGTTTCACTCTTCATGATTCTTTGAAGGCAAGAATACAAACTTATGCAAGGATACAAAATTTAAAGGTTATTGGAATAAGAAAATCAAAGAGAAATTATCGTCTTTAATGAGATTGCTTTGTATTAATTAGAAAAAGGGAAGGACACACCTATCTATATCACTTTGCTGTCCTTATTTTCACTATAACTCAAATTGATTGATTACTTGTACCATGTTGGTTCTTCCCTAATTCTCATGATTCTCTTTGCTTATTATCATTGAATAAGAATAAGGGCATATTTTCTTCTATTGATATGTTCAAACTTCTTCCACCATCCCTACTCTTAAGGAGTGTTGAGCCATCCTCTATATATGAATAAGAAGTGCTATATGAAAGAAAAGAAAAAAAGAAGAAAATATATATGTGTGTGTGTGTGTGTGTGTGTGTGTGTTTACTAACAATTCTACGATTTTTCAAATGGAGGATAGGGGGGTCTCATCATGAGCTAGCCTACCATGATCATAAGGAAATAGAAGTGACATTCCCACTATGACCACCACTCTAGGGATATGATCCAATGGACACATCAGAAAAATAAAATTCCTTGGAACAGGAGGTCTCATCATGAGCAGGCCTGCCCACCTTTCACTCCTTCCTAGTGAATGGCATTATTATCCATCTGGTTACCAAGCCAACACAATGGCCTCCACTCTGACATCACAAGACACTTTGTTTAGTATACATAAAGGACCATGGTTCTGAAAGGTGAAAAAGCAACTTTGTCAAGGTTATAAACACCTATGGGCAACATAGCTCTGCTGATGGTATTGGAGTCATATTTTTCAACATCAATAGTAATTATAACCCTTTTCCTATTTCTTTATCTTTATTTCAAAAGAGATCATGTTTCCAATTCCTTTTGAACCTTTATGCATGGAAATCGGTTAAAAATTCAATCATAATGAGTTAAGTGGAATAAATGACCACATAACATTTTATTCACATCAGATGTCCTTTCCCCTTTTCAAATTACTCCATGCCATCTCTATATCTATATGTGATTCTCATGCTATGCATCAATTTCAACAACTTGATATTTTTTGTGATCTTGTCATAAATATGTATAGCTTACCTTTTTTACCACTGTACGATTGCCATCAATACGTCGTGCCTACATTTAATTGGTCGAAGTCGACCTATCATTTTTTAGGGGGGCGTGGGTGACTTCCAAAGCACTTTTTCTTATGTGTCAGTCTTTTATTTGGTTGTAATAGGCTGCATGATATCCCATAATAGTAAACTTTAACGGTATCGATGTTATTAAAAATGTATTATCCGATATTTATAGTTTGTTGTTCCATCGTTGGCTCTGTGCATTGTTGTGTAAAAATAACAGTGTGTAGAATTCAGACAAAAATGGGAGGACATTCAGTGCGCAGTGTTCCACAGACACTAGCAGTTTTCGATGCCACACGAGAAATTCTAGTAAGGGCTATATGGGTCACATATTTTACGTGACTGCAGCAACCCAATGAAACCATGGCTATTGAATTTTTACAAAATTTACAAGATGATCATTCTATAGTAAGAGGAAGATAAATAACAGTGACGGATACAGTGATAAGGTATCTAGACTACCAGCAGTTGGACCTATATGGAAACATAAAAAATTGAGGCTTCAAGATGCCATGGCCATCTTTCAGGACTAGGGACAAAACCTTATTATCAAAGGTAAAGGAGTCCAACCTTCATCTTTGGGAGAACCTTGGATAGAGCTAGCTAGAGTAGTTTAGAGCTAAAGGAAGAAAGGATGTGGTAAGACCACGCCACGTCAAATTACTAGCAATTTTAAAACAGAAATGCTATGTAATCTTGCTTGCATATTGAATTTTTTGTTGCATGTTGTTGCTCAAAGCATAAATAAATCCCGTCATATAGATACGGTTGTAAGTCATCATTGTCTAATTTGATTGATAGTAAGCTACAATCTTGCCTAGTAACAAACCAGTTGGGAAGAATTAGTGTTTTCTACAGATGGGGGGTTAGCCTTACCTACCCCAAAAAGAAAAAAGACCACTAGTACATTAATTAGACCACAAAAACGTAGACACTCTTCTAGATTGAGAACAAGCATGGGAACGACTGAAAACCTCTAGTGTACCAGCAATTAACCCTTAGAGTTACCTAGCCCTGAAGATGAGCAACCCTTGTAGTTGGAAGGAAGAGTAACCAAGAATAAGAACTTGAAGAGGAAACAAAGCATACTAGTGAAGAAGAGAGGGATGAAGCAGAACTTCTTCTAACTACCAGCACAAGTCCACCGCAAGACCCATTATATGAGGAGGAATCAGCCCTGACTTTGGCCAATATGGGTGAATACATTCAGCCCGAAAGTCTACTCAACCTCAATATTGAAGCAGAGCAATCAGAAGAAAACTCTGCCCATAATAAGAGTATATCAAAAGAAATAGTCAGTGGAGTAGAAACAGGGGCTGAAAATACTCAGGAAAAGGCAGACCAAACTAGGGTTACCTCTCTAGAAGAACCTAGCCAGGTCAATGTAAACACAGAAGATATAGGCCAAACAAAGGAAATGGAACTAGTTAGGGCAAAGACACAGCCCTTAGAGAACAAAACCCATCTGAGCAACCAAGCTCAGTAAGAGAAAAAGTGACTAATGAATAACTATTCCTGAAGAAGAAGGAAAGTAAAATTAAGAGGTTGTGAAAGGAACATTAGAAGCTACAGAGCTTAGTGAAAAGATTTAGACAAGAAATAAGAATATTAAAAAGGAGAAAAATTGCAAGAAGAACCCCGAAAATGGTGAATGCAGCCATTCAAACTAAATTCCATGATACAAGGGCTATGGAGACTCAAAACGAGCCTGTTAGCTCCTGCTGCAGCAGGTATTCATTTTTCATGATTGGCATTTCACAAGCCAAATATGTCGTGCTTTGCTTGCTGCAATGCTCCATATTTGCTCAAACAGTCTCCAAATGAAGAAGGCTACTTCAAATTCATTCAATTGCATTCAAATTTTGTAAAGTTATCCCGGTATCGCTACTTTTAGTTAAAGGGAGGCCCAAACAGTTTAATCTTGGTCTCCCTAGGTTTAAATTTCATGTCTTAGAATATAGAGATTGTAAATCTGTCCAAACAGTTTAATCTTGGCAGATTCTTAGATAGGTAGAGAAACAGAAGAGTCCAACAGCTTAATCTGGGCTCTGGAAGAAATAAGGGTAGCATGTAGATAGGAAAGCATCAAAAGAAAAATGTACGATGGGTTTGCAAGTCTAAGTACACCCCCAAACAAAAGAAGAAAAAATGCTAGGCAAGTAGGCTAGGTAGGTAGCTCTGAGGCTGTTGAATTGCTGACCAGTTCCAAATTTTCAGGTATCATATCATGTAGAACATAATCAGCAAAGATTTGTAAGCAAAAAGGCTCAAATGAGGTATAACTGACTCCCCTTCTCTGTTTTCCCCAATCATTAACTAACATCCCCAAAAGAGGTCAAGATCTGACCCCTCTTCAGTCTGTCATCTTCATAACTCCGGTTTGAGTAAAGATCTGCTTTACTCAAAGTTGTTCCATATCTTCTCCCGAAGTATGGTCCTACCCTTGTGACAGCCTAAGTTCTCCCGAACTTAGCACTTTCTTACCATCTCCATATTAACCACTGACATTATTATTTATCTCCCTATTCTTCCCATCCCCTTATTAATATTAAGTAAAATTCCCCTATATAATATCCCTCCCCCTGGTTGAAAAATAACCATAACAACTCCCGGGAATTGTTCAATTTATCAGAAACTAAGCAAGAACCCCGACCTCCAAAACCACCTTCCCAATACTATGGACTCCTTCCAAAGTATAAAATTCCCCCAAGGTAGTCGGACCCCTTCCGAAACCTCAAAAGCCCTTCACACCCACTTACCTACCTTTTTCTCCTCAAAGCCGTTTTCGCATCGCAACCTCGCACTCTCACATTCATGCAAAACATTGCCCATCCGTCCCCCGCCGATGCGACATCGTGAAATAGGCGATCGGCGATCACAAACGCCGAGTGTCCAATCCATTCACCTCTCTGTCTCCGCCGATGCGATATCGCATATTGGCAGTCGCAAGCGCCAAATGTCCAACCCAATGATCCCCTTCTTTCCCCCACCGACGCGATATCGCGATATTGCATCGGAGTCTCTTCACCACCAGTCCATCTAGTACCTCACCACGTCGCGCTGTACCAGGGACCCACAGCTGATGTCATCCGCCGTACAGCTGACGCAATGCTTACGTCAGCAGCCAGAAAAAGCCGAAAAAGCTTCGCGCAGGAAGAAAAATCGCACTTCGGAGCTCCAGATCAAGAAACGGAGGCAGTTTCCGATGCGCGAATAGCGCGAAGTGCTATTCGCGCATCACTACGGGAAATAGGCCATTTCGAGGAATCTTTAGGGAATCTTCTGATTGCCGAACCACTGTGCACCGAAAGAGCCCGAAAATCGCCCAATCGTGCCAAAGGATCCGGTTTGAAGACAGCAGCAGATCAGTCACAGAGTTTAAAGTGTATCAGATCACATCAGCAGGCATCAAGCGTGTCAAAGAGTATCAGTCGACGACAGAAACCATCAATGTAGCGGCAAAGTGTATCAGAGAATATCTTGAGCAGCGGCCCAAAGCAAGAGAAAATTGAATATCTTCCAGCAGATTCACAGAAGGAGAGCGAAACTACTTGACACTCTTAAATCATAATAATTGTACATTCAATTCACGCCAAAGCTAAACTGCGGCCCCGAAGCACATTCACTCCAGCAGCACCACATCTGGTCCCCAAGGGCCACCTCGTCACCTGTTCTAATCCAGCTGCCCCCAGCGCAGCCAAAAAAGATTTACCTGCATTTAATTCCAGCAGCATTTAGATTCTTGAAGAGTTCTTAGCAGACCTGTCAAGGTCACTTGTAATGATGTCTTTCCGAGATTTTGTTTATAAATACCACCCTAAGCGATATTATGAGGGGTTGGTTGGTTGGTAGTAGTTGTTGGTCAGTCTTCTTTCCAACATTTTCTCTGAGCAAAGACTCGCACTGTAACTGTCATATTTTTCCATAATCAAAGATTGTTGAAAGCATGGATTG
>APFE030615707.1:15586-29442 GCA_000404065.3 Pinus taeda | reverse complement strand
TCAAGATCCTACTTCCTTCCAATCACAGTCAACATCCCTTGAAGTCAGAAAGCTAGCCTAAATCATCAACTAAGGTTGAATAAAAGGAGAGAGCCCCTCCGATTGCAGGTGGGCTAGACCTGCAATCAGAAGATTGGTTTGTGGTTACCTCAGCCGTATCCCTACTAGGAGCATAGGGACAACCTGAGTGATAACAGAGCCCACACTCATTCAAAACGATAAGGAACAACATGCAACCATTATAGAAGCGGTTGCCCAAATAGAGACTGCACATTTCTACAATATAGTTGTTCAAATGGAGGCAATATCCTCCAACAGTGCAGACACCTAGATAGATATCCAAGCCAAAGATGTTTTGATAAGCAGTGATCCTAGCATAGCAAATATTCAAGAGAAGCTGGTATAGGCTCAGCTGACTATAGAAAGGCTTGAGGAAGAAACTATTCCCCAACAAAGGTACTAGGAATTACAAAGGCAGTTGCAGAATATCAACGCGTCGGAAAATGAGGCCTTCAAGAAATGTCAGAGGGGAGAAGAAAGAAATGAAAAGATAAAAAGCAAACTGGAAGCATTCATGTGTCAGATGGATACTCTCTGTTCCATTTACATAGATTTTTTAGAATGTAGGTCCCCTGCCAAGAACTATGCTTTATTTTTGGTAGAAAGGTATTTATAGTTAAAAATTAAGGCTGTTAGGGTAGGGAAACCCATAGAATTAAAAAATGTTGAGGATTTCATAAATTGCTGTAAACACCATGGAGTGAAAGTTCAATGATTACTCTATGAGTTTTATTTGAATAATTTTGTATTGGAAGAATAAATGGAGAAGAATCCCAACCCTTTTATCGGCGATGTATAGTTTCGAGTGTTCATTTCATTTGCTGCTAACCAGTTTAAGTGGTTCAAAGCCCATAACACTTTCTAGAGGCAAGAAAATGGGTTGGACCTTTGGGTCAAGGGTGAACCGAAAAACCCATTACAACTGTTGACCAAACATAAGAGTCTAATGAAAAAGGAAGGAGTAATCAAGATCTTGGGACCCATTCACAAAAGAATTGTCTAGCAAGGGGTAGAGTATTTCCTCTCTATCAAAGACAGTTCCTTGGCAGTAGCTAAATTTAGATGGAAAAATTCCAATCGTAATGTGCAGGATAGAGAACCATTCAATTACAAAAATTTTAAATTGGCTGAAGATCACCTTGTTACTTATAGTAACCTCATCTTGAGGGAAGGTCCATATTGGTTGGGCTGTATATTTCATAGTTCTATTGTCTGGTATCCTGCAGAAGAATATAAAGCTATATATGAATTACCTAAAGGACAGACAGGGCACATGTTTGAAACTTTAGCTAAAAATCATGGTTTTAAACCACCTCATGACATCCCTTCTCCAGCCTATCCTTTGACTGCTTTGCACGCAAACTACATGGTTTTCATGAGGGCATGAAAAAGGGTAAGTAGGGGAGTGAGTTGAGCTATGAAAAAGGTACGAATTTGCCATTTATTTCATCATCCTTTCCTTTAATTACATCCCCTTTATGTTATAAAAGATACTCATATATCAAAGCATTATAGTAAAAACTAGGGCACTATTTATTATTACAATTTAGCTAATTATTGTATTTTCTCATGTAGGAAAGAGATGAAATAGAAAAGTATTGTTCCCTACCTGATATAAGGAAAAAGACAAAGTGGAGTAACTAGTGTTCCTTCACCGCCAGGAAACAAGCTAAGGATGGAGCGCACAGTTATGGATAAGGAAAGAGAAGATCATAGCATTAGCGCAAAAGAAAAAGAGCTAACTGAAGATGGAAGATTGAGTGGATCTCTCAAGATCTCTTGATCCTGAGGGATCACTGTTACTATTCTATCCACTGTTACTATTTTATCCACTTGGTCATTATAAAAGGGACAGCGATTGTAAAAAACGGGGGAGATTATTCAAAAATTACTTTTGTATTTTTACTTTGATCATCAACTCTCGTTGTTGAAATAGAGTACGAACTGGCTGTAACCATTTTTCATATGATTAATATATAATACTAATGCTATTCCTTCTTTCATATTGAAGTAATCCGGTGGTGTTCACTAGCGGCTAAGGGCCTGGCGCTGGTGGATTCACTTGTTGTTCTTGTATCATTCCTTTACAATTTCTGCCATGTGATGTTTTGTCTTCATTTCTATCTATTTTAGTTGCATCACTTTACTGTTTCATATTTCCAGACTTAATGAATTGATCTATTTTATATGGTGTAATTGATTTGCGTTGCTGTTCATTTCCCTCATAACAAGATCTCTGCTTTTTGCAAGTATATTGTTGTGTTGTTAATTTTACTTACAGAGCTTCACTGTTCATTTTAGTAACTTAGCTTTGTTGTTCATTACAAGTACATAAGTTTTGTTGTTCATTTCTATTACATAGCATTGCTGTTCATTTACTTTCTATAATCAGTTAGGTTTTCCTTTTACATTCTTACAGTTAGCATAGTTATCTCATTTCGATCAGTTGCAATAGCATTATTAATTTAATTCATTGCCATTTGCAATTGGTTATCTAGTGTGGCGTGTGAAATCATTATTGGCTATTATTGTCAAATCTCTCAGATTGAGGATCTTATTTATGCTTGATTTAGTTTACATCAGTTAAACAAGGAATGTGTTATTACTACTATATTCTTGACTGATAATTGTTGTTACTTTGCCGAATCAATAATTTAGTTTCAGAGCATTGAGTTTCCTTTGATTGCAAGTGAGTTTTATTTAAAGCATCCATTTACACTTGTATTTGAAAGTATTGTACTGCAATTTAGAAACATTACTCTTGAGTAAATAACCGCAACAAACTGTGTACACTCTTGAAATATAAAATCTTGCCCGGATTGATAACTAATGTGGAGATAATTAGGAGTTAAAAAGACACCTTTTATACCTCAACATCTTCCAGCACTAAAAGTAGTATTTCAGGGGGCAAATGAAGAACCAGACCAACTATTCTTTATGAGGTCCAAGAAACCATGGCACCCATGATCATCAAGCCTAAATCCAGGTACGTCTCAGGATCCTTTTCGGTATTATAATATGAATTCTTAGTCAGTTACTTTTTGGCCTTGGTACTATCAGTATCCATCTTGGAAACCATGGTGTCCTAAACCTAACTCAAGTTATTCATGGTCTCAAAATTGTCATAGTCCTGTTCCCCCCGTTGCTCCATTTCCTTGACCTATAGAGAAACAATAACTACAGCTGCCCTCTAAAGTCCCCTCTAATAATCTTCCTCTCTAGCCTCAACTTCCTATTCAGCCAAACCCAAATCCAAGCAATAAGGGCGCTCAACAATTAGACACCCTCAACCTTCCTTTGTACAACATTTCTACCGCATGGGTTAATGAGATAAATCTGCGATCTGGCCAAGTAGTAAATGCTCCTATATCGCCTGTTATTTTTGAACATCTTGATGATGAGAATCTAGAGTCTCAAGCAGTCGAGGATGATACAAATCAACCATCTATTGAAAATTCTCCTTCTCATTTGATTGCTACTTAGGCCTGTCAAACCAATCCTCCTTATCAAGAATGATTAGCCTTGAGTAAACTAGTCCCTCAACCAGAATTTGATCTTTTAAGAGAATTGCAGAATTTGTTTGTAAAAACCCCCCTGCTTGAGGCTATGAAAGACGTACCTATTTACGCTAAAACAATCAGAGAATATTATTCCAAGATACTTGAGAAGTAAAAAAAAGATCCTCTTACGATTCATGTTATGGGGAGATTATCAGACATTATGCTGGGAAAGGCTATGCCTGTAAAATATGGGGATCTTGGGAACCTAATGCTAACAGTTTAGATTAATGGAGTAGATATTCTGAATGTACTGGTCGATTTGGGCAATGCAATTAATGTAATTACTTACGAAACCATGGTTACACTGGGATTATCTCATCTTAATCCAACCCCTAGAGTCTTAGAATTAGTTGACAAATCTACAATCAAATTGATAGAGAATTTGAAAGACATAACGATTTCAGTGGACTCTTGGCGTTACCCCATTGATCTCCTAGTCTTTCATAAGCAATCCCTAGCTGGTGGTCATCCTGTTATTTTAGGATGGCCATGGATTGTAACCATTGATGCCTATATTAGATGTCGCCCAGGAAACATGATAATTTCTAATGGGGAAAATATGAAAAATCTTATTCTTTATCCCCTTGCAGAGCCTAGATCATAGAAAAAGCCCAAGTAGAACTCTTTGTCTTTGGATGAGATCGAAATTGAATAACAGGAACTCCAGCCAGTGCTTACCATGGGGAAAGCCCTCTACTTCAAGAATGAGACATAAGATGATGCTATCAAAAATTTTATTAGCAACCCTCATGTTGTTGCAGATTTAGCTTGGCAGTTTTTGGAATCAATCATGAGCTGCGAGATACTTGAAACTACTGGATCAGAAACCAAAGGTGAAGAAATTCCTATAACAACACTTTTTGATAGCATATTAGTGGAGATTGAGTCAGGGAAGACAATGAATATCAACCTGAATCTTTCACCTACCCAAATGGAATAGCTCCTAAAGAACCTTCAAGAACATAAAGAAGATTTTACCTGGGATTATACAGATATGAAAGGTATCCCTATAGATTTGTGTACTCATCATATTTACATCAAATAAGATTGGAAACCCATAAGACAGTCGCAAAGAAGGATGAACCCTGCCTTGAAGAACATTGTCAAAGAGGAGCTTCAAAAGTTATTGGATGTGGGATTTATTTACCCAAACTCGGACAGCTAGTGGGTATCCCCACTGGCTATTGTTCCTAAAAAGGATGTTAAATGGCGGATTTGTGTAGGCTATAGGGAGATGAATAAAGCAACCTTGAAATATATTTTTCCTCTGCCATTTATCGACCAAGTCCTTAATACCCTGGCCGGGAAGAAGTTTTTTTCTTTCTTGGATGAGTTTAGCGTGTATAACCAAAACCAAATAGCTCCTGAGGATTAGGACAAGACTACCTTTACATGTCCTTAGGGAGCATTCACTTACTGAGTCCTTCCTTTTGGTCTTTGTAATGTGCATACTACCTTTTAGAGGGAAATACTAGGGATTTTTTCTGGTTTACTCACTGACAGTGTTCAAATTTACATGGATGATTTCATGCCATATGGGGGGCCATTCGAAGAAGGATTGGAAAATTTGGAGAAAGTTCTTAAAAGGAGTAAACAAATGCATGTTTCTCTAAGTACAAAAAAATATCATATGATGAGAGAAGAGGGAGTAGTGTTCGGACATTTACTTTCAACTGCTAGGATACAAGTTGATCCTGCGATGGTAAAGGTAATTTTGCATTTTCCTGTACCTAAGACATCGAATCAAGTACTTAGTTTCATTGGTTGCACTGGCTACTATAGGTGTTTTATAGAAAAAATTTCTAAAATTGCATTTCCACTTTTTCAACTATTAATTAAAGATGGAAAATTTTCCTAGACAGATGATTATGAAGTAGCTTTTGAAAAGATTAAGGAACTAATCTGCCAAGCTCCAATCTTACGTGGTCCCAATTGGGAACTTCCATTTCATATCCATGCAGATGCCTCTCAAACGGCTGTAGGGGCAGTGTTGGGACAACAAGAAGATAAGAAGTTGTATGTGTTCTATTATGTCAGCAACAATTTAACGTCTGTTGAATTAAACTATACAGCAACGGAGAAGGAGTTCTTGGCTGCCATCTATGTTTTTAATAAATTTCAACACTATATTATTGGGTATCCTACTTTTGTGCACACTGATCACACAGCAATTAGGTATTTGATGAACAAACCTGTAACTCCTGGGTGTATAACAAGTTGGTTGTTATTACTTCAAGAATTTGATATCACCATTATAGATAAACTAGGCAAGGATAACGTATTTTCTAATTTTCTATCTAGATTAAATGTTGATAATGAAGGAGAACCAATAGAAGATAATTTTTTGGATGAACATTTGTTTGCAATTTCTACTAATACCTCTTGGTATGCGGATATTTATAACTATTTGGCTACAGGAAAAGTACCTCAGCATTTGTCATACAGGGAACAATGAAGGATTATTCATCATAATGCCCGTTACTCATGGATAGTAGGATATCTGTTTTATACAGGGGGTGATCAGCAGATTCGTCGATGTGTAGTAGAAAGTGACATCTATGAGGTTTTGAGAGTTTCTCATGATGGCCCTTGTGGGGGGGAATTTTGTAGACAAACGAACTGGCCACAAGGTGTTATAGATGGGATATGATTGGCCATCTATATTCAGCGATGCACATAACTATGTTTGAAGATGTGATAGCTACCAACGGATGGGTTAGCCTGGTCACTCAGATGAAATGCCATTACAACCACAGTTAGTTCTTGAGCCTTTCAAAATATGGGCCATTGATTTTGCAGGTCCATTTAAACCACCTTCACATTGGAAAGTTCAAATTTTAGTTTGCATAGATTATGTGACAAAGTGGGTGGAAGCCAAGGCTATAGCAAAAGGGACAGAGCAGGTTGTCTTAGACTTTCTATTTGAAGAAATTTTTGCCAGATATGGTACTTCGAGAGAGATAATTTCAGATGGAGGAGCGCAGTTCACGTCACAGATGATAGCGAAGATTATAGAAAAATATGGGATCAAACATAGGATAACAACCCCATATCATCCTCAGGTGAATGGTCAAGTGGAGAGCACAAATAAAGTATTGGAAAACATTCTCACTAAGACTGTGGCAAATCATTATTGGGATTGGGCTGAAAAACTCCCTGAAGCTCTTTGGGCGTATAGAACAACATGGCAGAACACAACATGATTTTAACCATTTGATCTTGTTTATGGAAAATCCCCATTGTTCCCGGTGGAATTTGAAATCAGTATGCTCAGAACAGCTCTGGAAGTAGGATTGGATCATTAAGAAGCCCAAAAACACCAGCTAGAACAACTAAATGAGTTGGATGAAATTTTTTTAATGGTTGTCTAGAGAATTGCTGCCATATAGTAGCATAGAGAAAAATAGCATGATAAATTTATTAAAAATAAGGTGTTTCATAGAGGGTATTGGGAATTGCTGTATGATTCCCACTTTAAGTATTTTAAAGGAAATCTTCGCTTGCGATGGATGAGACCATATGAGATTGATGGGGTATTTGATAATGGGACTGTCAGATTGATTACAATCACTAATTCCCATGTTTCTTTCATTGTAAATGGACATCGACTTAGACTCTACCATCGCCCAACCTACAAAGAAGCCTTCATTAAACATCTCTCTGAAAAATATGGATTGAAGGCTGTTGGTGCAGAAGATACCTCCTCTGCACCCTTGAATTAAAAGTAAATAAATAAATAAAAAATAAAATGTTGCTACTATTGTTATCGGGAAATCTAGTGTCTATGCAGAGCTGTTAGTCCCACTAAGATAGGTAGCTATCTTAGAAACAAACAGATTAAAGTTACTTTCATTTTCCTTTACGAGAAGTAGATAGGAGAGGAGGAAAGAGTACCTACCTCAATCTTTCGTTTGGTTTTCTTCTTGTTCCTTCTCCTCTTTGACAGATGTTTGTCGCTCTTCCCTTGGCCACTCCGCTTCAAAGAGTACATGTAAAGTCAAAGCAGCATAATACCTTCAAAGTGTAGAGATCCACAACCATAAACAATATAGGACCAGATATATATTAACCACATACATGCATATATTAGCAAACATACAAGAATGTGGAGGAAAACTCAAATAAATTTATTGATATAGAGGCTAGAAGAGAGGATTACAACCCATTGATCTAACCGAGCATCATCGTCCCAGCAGGAAAGCCCTTCTTCACCTCATGAAAATCTTAGATCACCCAACACTATGATATTGCACTAGGAAACCAACAACACTTCCTTACAAGATACAAGATTCCAGCCTTTGGATCTCTATGATGAGGGATCCATATATAGATGATTGTAGGGGGGTGAGTCAGCTTCTGGGCTTTTCATTAGTTTCCTCTCTTTCATAGTTCTTGATTCCACTTGGAGATTGGCGATCTCTTACTCATCCCTGGGCGAATTCAGAGAGAAAAGTGTCACAAGAGAAGTTTCTGAAAGATTCCATGATCATCCACCTTGAAAACTATCTTTTCCATTTGTCTACTCTCACCCATTGCACCCTCCAGAAGGCCATTCCAGTATGCATCACACTTTTTACACTGAGCAGGTGAGATGCATCGCACCCTCTGTACTTAGCAGTCTGTATGGTCTAGTTTTGACTAGTTCTGAGCAGTTTTCTGTGGAGAACTTCTGGGAGATGATGTGATCAGCTGACCTTGTTCCTTTAGGGCATGAAACAACACTTTCAGGGACTCAGAAGCCCTTGGTTTATGGACATATTTGATTGGGGTTGCAGTTCCCAAATATGTCTATAACAACTACTCACTTATTTGTCTTTTTGCAGGAGCTAGGCGCTAAAACATTTCTTGATTAATGGGGATAGTCACTCCACTAATAGTGATCTTCTAGAAAAATATTCTAAGTAATGTTTGTTGTTACTACTGAAAATTTTCTAAGTATTGGGTGTTGTTACTCCTTGGATGGTGTTACTCCTTGAATGCTATTACTCGTTGGGTGTTGTTACTCAGATGTTGTTACTCCTTGGGTCTTGTTACTCCTTGAGTATTGTTACTCCTCAGATGTCATTACTCATTGGGTGTTGTTACTCGTTGGGTGTTGTTACTCCTTGGATGATGTTACTATGCCGACGTTGTTACTCCACCGATGTTGTTACTCCTAGGTTGTTGTTACTCCTCGGTTATTGTTACTCTACTGATGTTGTTACTCTGCCAATGCTGTTACTCCACCAATGTTTTTACTCCTTGGTAACTATTACCCTCCCGATGTTGTTAATCCATTGATTTTGTTACTCCTTAGTTGTTGCTACTCCGCCAATGTTGTTACTCCACTGATTTTGTTACTCCTCAGTTGCTGTTACTCCACTGATGTTGTTACTCCTCGGTTGTTGTTACTCCATCATTACTCTGCCAACTATCAGGTAGGTCACCAGGTATGTATCCATTGATTTTTACGGATTTAATTAAATATTCCATGGACAAGACACTAACATGCCATGGATGACTATTTATAGGTTGGGGGGGTGCCATCATAGTTAAACAACGGCATAATGTAAAGCACCCTAATGATTAAACCATTACCATCATTAAACCTTGTGCGATGGTACACTCCACGATCTCCATCATTACTCTGCATAATCATTGGCATGCGTCGGGATTTGAAATATGTACCTTCTCATTTAATGCATAATAATTACCATACCATTCATTGCATCCACCATAATCCACCATGATTCTCTTCATTTCTCGAGGAATTACCCATTGTTTTACCATTGTCCCACCTTATTCATTCTTTTTACCATGTTGTTACTGCAAGAAGTTGGTTGTTGTCACTCCTCCCAAGGGTCTGTTGCATCCAAAGTGTTGTTAAAATTTCTACAGGATGGGTGGACTGGTTGTGCATCATGAACCCAAGGATACAACCCTGGTTTGCAGCAATGCAGATGTATGGCGAATCTTTGTAGAGGCAGGATGGGATGTTTATTTTCAATAGATTGCAGGGGTTTGACGAGTGGATCATGGTAGAGTTCGTGATGAATTTGGATGAGAATTTCTTGTGATTTAGAGGATTAGAAATCCCTATCACAGAAGAGACAATTGTAGAAGTTAGTGGGTTAACACAACAGGGGTGGAAGTGGTTCTCAAGAAAGGCTCTGCTGCCAAAAATTCTGAATTGTTTTTTGCGGGAGAGACAAAGCATTGTTCTGAAGGGAAGGGGGTATGACCGTAAGTCCTTGCCACATCCATGTGGTGAGGTAGTAGGCTTTGTTATGAAATATATAACCTCCAAGTAGAAGTTCACCACCCTGTTCAAATACCACTTCAAAATTCTAGCTGACCTTCAATTTTCACAGGCATAAGTTCATTCTTTGAACATGCCTTTCTTCTTTATGAAGAGTCTTCAACTTATGGCACAATCCACTCGGTGCTCACGCCAAGTGTTAGTGGTCCTCACAAATCTTGGATTGGTTCAACTGCTGGTCATGCATGCATTGAACCAATTGCAAGTACCTTGGGCACAATTCCTTGAGATGACGGAGGAGAAAGTGGCAACTATTATAGTTGTTAGAGAGGAATTGGAGGGGAAAGAACGAGCATCTCCTGTTGGTACAACAGGAGAGGAAGAAGAGCCCGAGGAAGAACCAACATCTCCTGCTGGTATAGCAAGAGAGGAAGAAGAGCCCGAGGAATAACCGACATCTCTTGCTGGCACAACAAGAGGAGAAGAGGAGCCCTAGGAAATGAAGAAAGAAGAAGTGGAGCCAGAAGAGATGGAAGTGGAAAGAAACAGTCGATGACATAGTCGAGGCTGTCACAAAAGAACCAACACCGGCTGTTGAACTTGTTAATACAAGCATGGAAGTGGAAGAAACTGTGGAACCTGTTATTGCAAACACGAAAGTGGAAGTGGGAGAAATAGTTGGTGACATAGTCGAGGCTGTCACACAAGAACCAGTCCACCTGTGGAGCCTATTAATGTACAAATGGAAATGGAGGAGACGATTGGTGATACAATCGAGGCTGTTGCACAAGAACCATCCTCGCCTGTGAAACCTATCGAAGGGGATATGAAGATGATGAATGGAGTTGATGTTGTTTCGCAGGAATAAACTTTCATTAATGAAGCGCAAGGAGAAGAAGTTCCAGTCAAAGAGCTGGAAAGTGATGCTGTTACACCAGGACCAAAATCACTTGCACAAGCAAACGTGGATGTTGAAATGAGTGGGGTTGCTACACAAGAACCACTACCAACTCAGTCAGGGCAGGAAAATGTGGAAGAGGCAAATCCTGAGGTTGATGTTGTTCCACAAGAACTACCGTCGACCACAGGGCAAGAGGCACCACATGAATAAGGCTCGGCCCAATTGAGGAATAAAGGTGAAGAGGAAAAATAATTAGAAGTAGTAGGCAGGATTAGTATCGACCAGGTGGAGGACATTTCCCACTCCTCGTTTCAGGCCACAATGCCAAGAGGAGCGAGGAATGTCCATTCCTCCCATGATTCAATAGAAGAAATTGTTTTTCCCCCATATTGAAGTACACCGGCCTAAAGGAGGACACAACCATTTTTGGCTCATTACTTGTGGATCTCGAGTAGGGGCTTCCTGAAGAAAAGGTTGAGAAAGAAATTTTACAGCATAATTGGAGCAAGGGTGATCTGACAGTCACTCTTGAGTGATCTCAGTTAATTAATTAATGAATGAAGGTATTACAGACTCATGTGCTGGTGTGTGTCTATATTATCTTAGGCAATGGATCGACTAGATTGCAAAATACACAGACACTCGAAAATGGAAAATAGTAAGAGAAACACAATAAGAAAATACAAGAACACAACAAATTAACAAGGATTTCACCCAATCCTCCTAGGCTACGTCTTCGGTCCAACTTTCAGTGGCGGCCTTTTCTTATTGTGTATTTAAAGTAGAGTTTTTACAATGAGGAGCTCAAATTGAGTCTCCTAAAACAAATAATGCTTAGCAGGGTGGTTCTTGGATTCCCCAAGCCACTAGAGTGCACAGACTCTTCCTTACTAAGTCTTGACCTCAACTAGTCTTGAATGGGATGAGTCCAATTTGGTACCTAGTTACTGACAGATATCCTCTCAGGGATTGCTCAAACTTCTCAAGCCTTCTATCTGCTTGATGCTACCTTACTCTGCATGTTAGCTCGGTTCTCTGTTTTCTACTTCTTGCTTATTCTCTGTTCTGTCTCTTTGTCTCACTGTCTCCTTCTTTCTTATAGTGCTCGCATCACGCTTTCTCAACCTTTGTCTTTGTTTGTTCATCGCTTAAAGCCAATTTGTCTCATGACTGTTCACTTCCTCTTCCACCCCTTCGGATTTCCTTCGACTGTTCACTTGGAGTTCCCTGCCTCTGCGTCATCGCCACTGTGTAACGTCTCACAGGGAAGTGGCCAATTGTCCTCTCATGAACTGCACCAACTCTTCCTCAAACGGTTCGGTATTGTGGTTATGCTGTGTAATGTTTCATCCGCCAACTCAGCAATCAAATCAGACTTCAAACTTGTATATGCTACAACTTAATTGTCCCTCTAGATCTAGTCATTCATCGGGTGCAATCTCCACCGTCAGATCTGGAGCCCCAAGATCCTACGGTATTCTCTCTTATCATGCAGTTGACTTGATCAACCATTAGCCCTCGATGAGAGGCATTTTTCTCTCTCATCTACTGAACACGCATCGTGCAATGTGTGGAATCACTCATTCTCCTTCCAAATCCACTTACTTCCCAACATGCCTCCAATATTCTACCGATTTTGGAGTGCGGGGCCCGACTTTTGCTTTAGCACTTTCCCTACGGTTTCCTGGCTTCCCATGCGACCAAGTGCTCGAGGCTTTTCCTTCTCAAGGGATTTTGACCAGCAATGCACGATTAATCGCGCATCAGAAACACCCTCCACTTTCTGATCCGGACTTCCTAACTGCTAGTTTGTGTCCTGCATGGTCTCTATGGGCCTCGGTCAGCATGCTTTGACCGAGGACCTCGTTGTTCGTTTCTGGCTACAAACTACCACTATCCAGAGGTCTTCCTGATAGCTCTTTGTTCACAAGTTTTTGAAGTTTGTCCTGATTTGATATAGTCATAGCACTTTGAGAATTTTTATGGATCCAATTTAGATCACGGCCTTCCCACTGAAAAAGATTTTGGACAACCAAAAGTTGGTTTTCAAGCATCAACTAAGTGATGGTACAATTGTCTCACTTGTCCAATCTCTATCCACTTTGCACTGCTTGACTTTGAACCCTTGAGCCCAACTCTAAGGTACTCAACATCTCCCCTGCGCGTTGTCCTCACCTTCCTGTCCAGAACTGTGTCTTCCTGCAATTCATTAAGATGTTCAGGTAACAGGTCATTATAGAAGGCAATTGACTCTGCTCTTCAAGATCTTCAATTAGTGAAGGTTCAAACAATCTCAAGCAATCTACATTTACGACTGAGTAGATGTGCATGTAAGTTGGTAGATCAAGGCAAAAAGCATTCTCACCAATCTTCTCAAGGATCTTGAAGGGTCCATACCTGATAGGCTTTATCTTTTTACCTTCACCTTGCATCCTGTCCTTGCTAATATATAGCCAAACTTGGGTACCAACTTGGAAACTATTCTCCATCCGATGCTTGTCATGCCTTGGCTTGCATTTGGCTTGGCTCTTTTCCAGCTATTCCTGTACTGCTTGGTGGGTCTCTTGGATCTGTTCAATGAACCTAGTTTCCCTGTCCACATCACTGTGTCCCTCAACTATGGTGTCTTTATGAAAGACAAAATCCAAAGGAGACCCTGGGGTGAAACCAAAACAGGTCTCAAAAGGAGATCTCTGTGTAGAAGAATGTTTTGCTCTGTTGTAAGCATGCTACACATAACATAAATGTTCATCCCAAAGCTTAGGATGCCTGCTGCAATATCCCCTGAGTAACTGGATCACTGTCTTGTTAACTACTTCTGTCTGGCCATCAGTTTGTGAATGAGAAGTTGTGCTTTTCTTAATTTTGGTTTCCATCAGTTCCCACAGACTTGACCAAAACTTTCCCACAAATTGGGTGTCTCGATGTGATACAATGGAAGTGGGTAATCCAAAATGAACCCATACATGTTGAAAGAACGGTTTTGCAGTTTTTTTAGTTGTATTCTATTTATTACAAGGTATCAAAATACACATTTTGCTGAACCTATCCACAACAACATATAGATAATCATGACCTTTCCTAGATTTAGGCAGTC
>APFE030615707.1:0-14436 GCA_000404065.3 Pinus taeda | reverse complement strand
GACTATCACTTTAGAGGGATCTATCTTCAATTCACCACCCCCTACTATATGACCCAAATAATTCAAAGATGTTTTGCCAAATTCACATTTTGAGAGTTTAACATAAAAAAATTTCTCTTTAACATCTAGTGTCTGCTTAACAAGATTTAAGTGTTCTTCCCACATTTTGCTAAATATCAGAATGTCATCCAAATACACAATAACAAAATCATCAAGAAAAGGTATGAGTACATCATTCATTAATCTCATGAAAGTAGTAGGAGCATTAGTTAATCCAAAAGGCATAACCAGCCACTCATACAATCCCTGCTTTGTTTTGAAAGCAGTCTTTCATGCATCTTTTTCTACAACTCTGACCTGATGGTATCCACTATACAAGTCTAGCTTGGAAAAATAAACAACTTATTTCAATTGATCTAAAATATCATCGATGCAAGGAATGGGATAATGATTTTTTATTGTTATCTTATTCAATGATCGGTAATCAATGCACATTCTCAATGAACCATCTTTCTTTCTCACCAAAACGATTGGTGACCCACATGGTCATGTGCTAGGTCTGACGAATCCCTTCTTGAGCAACTACTGCATCTACTTCTTGATTTTTGTGTTCTCTAAAGTGGACAACTTGTACATTCCAATGTTAGGAAATGGAGCATCTTGCTGCAAAATAATATCATGCACTATTTCCTTTTTGGGTGGCAGACCTTTAGGTTCTTGAAACAAGATATCATACTTTGAAACAACGTTTTCTAAATCAGCTTGTTGTTTAGCATTACAACCCTCAAATACATTGGCTTTATCAGGTTTCTTTTCCTTTACAACCATCAATAAGAATTGTTTGCATAAATTTATCATTCTTTTCATCTGCCCTGAGTTTATGAGAGTATAATTATTCTTGAGCTTATGAGCTTTTACAAAGTATTCGATTCCCTTTTTAACAAGTAGATACTTGTTCTCAGTTCTATAGAAAATAACTTTTCTGTCATACAAGTAAGGACTTCCTAAAAAAGTTCCACATATATCCAAGGGAATTATGTCTAACTCAACCTCATCTACAAATGCTAACCCAAAAGAAAACTTGAGTTTGCATTGTCTAGTCACTTGTAGTTGTGCTTTATCATTCAACCATCCTAATGGGTATGGTTTCTTATGAGGTGTAGTCACTAATCCCAATTTCTTTACAATTTCTTCAGAAATTAAATTTACTTGTGAGCCACTATCAAACAAAGTATCAATATTTTGATGTTTGGAAATAAATCGAATATGGAAAAGCTTGTGTCTTTTTCTCTCATTTTCTTCATCAATAGTAGATTGTGCATAATTACTAGTAGATGCTTTAGAATTCTTACCTCTTATACCTGTGGATGCAATAGTTGTTTCATCTCCTAAGTCTGACCCCAAATATTTCTGAATAACTATAGTCGTCTTCTTCTTCTTGCCCTCGAAATTCTTAAGTTTTAGCTTTGGATGTAGAATCCAACAGTGCTCGTCATCATGCCCATCCTTTTTACAGTGAGTGCATGAAGCCTTGCTTTTCTGTGCAGTGTTAGCATTCCTTGCTTTCCATTTCTGCTTTCTTTTCTCCTTATTCTTGCTTGCAGTGGGTTGGGATGATCCCCCAACTTCTAGACTTCCATTCTTTTCTCTAGCTTCTAGATGATTAGCTTGAATAGATACCTCATCTATACTAGTGGGATTAAACATGAGGATAGTGTGCCTAATGTAGCTATGTAGACCACCAATGTACTTCAATAGAGTCTCAAGTTAGTCTAATGAGGTTCCTAGAATCAATGCTCTCTTTCTAAATCCTTGAGTGTATCCCTGTACACTTTTCCCTTTCAACTGTCGAAGAGTTTGCCAGCTCATCATGGCTTGCTACATGTAGGCCAATGGATAGAACTGCTTTTTGGTTGCAGAAACAAATTCACTCCATACAGAAATAGTCTTACAATGTCTTTTCATATCAGCTTGGGTCCTGCCTTCCCACCAAACTAAGGCAGTTCCTCCAAGGCATAAACTTTCCAGCTAAATCTTGCTCTTGTCTGAATCTATATTCTATACTCTGCAATAAACATCAATTTGTCTAATACAATTGTCCAACTTTTCTGCATTCAACTCTCCATCATATATAGGTAAATCAAATTTAACATCTAGTTTAATCAAAGATGCTTTATTATTATGTTCAGGGCTATTCAGAGGTGTAAGAAAGCTTTCTTCTTTCCCCTTGCCTTTTGAGTGGTCATGGAAGAGAGAATCATCTTCTCCTTTATCTTGTTTGGAGCCTAATGAATCTTCATCTTTGTGTTTTCTAAAGTCCCTATACATTTCCTCTACCATGGACTTTATGGCTACTTTCTATGAATTGAGGGTCTGGCCCCATAGAACCTTCCTCTGACATTGTCTTCTAAGGATAAACTCTCCCGATTTTAGGATTAGTTTCGACCAACTCTCCTTCTACTAATTTGAGCTTTGATCTAGTTAGCATTCAACGGCTAAATCCAACACAAGCTTGTCTAACCTTAACAGCCTTGAGCTCTGATATCACCTGATCTGAAAATCACTCTTGAGTGATCTCTGTTAATTAATTAATGAATGGAGATAATTATAGACTCATGTGCTGGTGTGTGTTTATGTTATCTTAGGAAACGGATCGATCAGATTGAAAAATACTTAAGACACTGGAAAATGGAAAACAACAAGAGAAACAAAGTAAGAAAATACAAGAACACAACAAATTAACAAGGAGTTCCCCCAATCCTACTGGGCTATGTCTCCATTCCAGCTTGCAGTGGTGGTCTTTTCTTATTGTGTCTTTAAAGCAGAGTTTTTACAATGAGGAGCTCAATTTGAGTCTCCTCAAATAGATGATGCTTAGCAAGGTGGTTATTGGATTCCCCAAGCCACTAGAGTGCACAGACTCTTCCTTACTAAGTCTCGACCTCAACTGGTCTTGAATGGGATGAGTCCAATTTAGCACCCAGTTCCTGATAGATATCCTTTCAGGGATTGCTCGAACCTCTCAAGCCTTCTGTCTACTCGATGCTACTTTACTCTACAGGTTAGCTCGGCTCCCTGTTTTCTACTTCTTGCTTATTCTCTGTTCTATCTCTCTATCTCACTGTCTCCTTCTTTCTTATAGTGCTCACTTCGCTCTCACTTTGCACTCTCTCTGCCTCTGTTTTTGTCTGTTCATGGCTTAAAGCCATTTTGTCTCATGACTGTTTTCTTCCTCTTCCGCCCCTTCGGATCGCCTGCTACTGTCTGCTTGGAGTTCCCTACCTCTGCGTCATCGTGACTGTGTAACATCTTGTAGGGAAGTGGCCACTTGTCCTCTCACGAACTGCACTAGCTCTTCCTCAAACGGTACAGTATTTCGGTTACGCTGTGTAATGATTCATCTACCAACTTAGTGGTCAAATCAAACTTCAGACTTTTATACGCCGCAACTCAATTCTCCCTCCAGATCCAGTCATTCATTGAGTGCAATCTTCGTCGTTAGATCTGGAACCCCCAGATCCTATGGTGTTCACTCTTATCATGCGGTTGACTTGCTTGACCATTAGCCCATGATGAGAGGCAATTTTCTCTCTCATCCGCTGGACATGCATCGTGCAATGTGTGGAATCGCTCATTCCCCTGCCAAATCTATTTACCACCCAACATGCCATTGATATTCCGCTAGTTTTGGAGCACAGGGCCCACCTTTTACTTTAGCCCTTTCCCTACGATTTCCTGGCTTCCCATGCGACCGAGCGCTTAGGGCTTTTCATTTTCAAGGGGTTTTTCCCAACAATGCATGATTAGCACTAATCGTGCATTAGAAATGGCCTCCGCTTTCCGATCCGAACTTCCTAACTGCTAGTTTGTGTCCTGCGCAGTCTCCATGGGCCTTGGTTAGTGCGCTTTGACGAAGGTCCTTATTGTTACTTACTGGCTACAAACTGCCACTGTCTAGAGGTCTTCTTGATAGCTCTTTATTCACAAGTTTTTGAAGTTTGTCCTGATTTGATATAGTCATAACACTTTGAGAAGTTTTATGGATCCAATTCAGATCAAAGGGGTAGTCGAAAAAGGCATTGTCCAGGCGACGGACATTCCCGATTTAAGATAATTTGAGGAAGAAAGTGCTCCAGAGGATAGGAAATCAAGTAAGGCAGACTTGACAAAGGAACCATCTAATGCCTCTAAAGGAATCCACCACCTCCTGAACCAAATGCAGGGTTGGGAAATGAATTTACTGTTAAACAAGAGTCGATAGAACAATGTGAGAGAAGGATACAACCTCTCAAGGAGAGGCATCAACTTTAGTTCAGAGAGACCATGTGGTTAAAATTAGAGGTTTGGAAGCTAAGAAAGTAGGTATCTCAGTTGAATAAGAAGGTAAAGAAATATAAATGGATGGTTGTAAGGCCCAAGGTCAAGGTCTCCTCTGCAGTTGTATAGATAGAAGATGCTCTCGTGACTTCTGCTGCTACACAGACTAGTCCTATAGAATAGTTGTTTGAGGCCCGAGAATTCTTCTTAGTGGCTGAAATTCAAATATGGCAATCTATCGTGAATGAACAAAAGAAGGAGACAACGAGGGTTCAAGATTAGGCCGCAACGATTGTCACCGAGAATGTAGACCAGCTGGAGAAAGAAAAATAGAGGCAGGAGAAACAGTAGAGAAAGATAAGAAATTTAGAAGGGAAAATACAGGTGTTGAAGGTAGATAAGGAACATATGTTTACCCTAGCACAACAGGTAATGTCCTTCTGGCCTCTTTCCCATAGTTACACTTTGTTTCTTCATGAGTAGTTCTTTTTCTTATGCCTGGAAAGCATTTACAAGGAGATCAACCACGAGCTCAAGGACCTGATATAATTCCTATGTATTATAAGAATCCGTGATATCATGAACCAACACTTGATGTGTGAGCTCTACATGCATGGTTATTTCTTAGAGGATGACGAGATATTCAACACGGTTCTGTTAGTGGGAGATGTGCACCTAAGAGCCTTTACCTCCTACATCATTAACCAGGTTAAATGGAGGAAGGCTTGTGATATGTTTGAAGAAAATCAAGCTACAAAGGCACTGATTTAGGAGGGAGAATGGTTAGTGAGTGACTATTTATAATAGGCACTCCGCCTTTCTACAGATTGAGGGGTCTAAGGAACAAATGCTGGCAACACAAACATGGTGTACTAACCTCTGTGTTAGAAAATTAGTCACTTTTCGAGATGAAGCCCTTGACATTTGCCAAAGAAGATGGATGATGTCATCATCAGCTGTAAAAAACTGGGAGCCTTTTGGGGCACCCAATTTTGCATGAACATTAGAAAGGGTGCCACACTTTGTTGCATGCATTTAGACTTGTGGGGTCTGGTGGATGGGGCTGAAGTTTCAATTTCCCCTCATTTGGTTGCCAGCAAAACATTACACTCCATCATACAATGTTAGTAATGATTAGTGGATGGATGTCCTTATGATGGAAGTATATAAACCTCTAGGGATAGATATGGCTGAGGAATATGACCTTGCTCAGCTACACGCTAACCATAGTCGGTCCAACCCAGATTTGAAGAGACGACAAGCTACATGAGGACATGCAGAAAGGCAAGTTGGGGGGAGATGTTGGGTGCCAAATCTGCATACTTTTTCCCTTGATTTTTAGTCTCTCTCTCACCCCTTTCTATCATTTATATTCATTAATCATTCTAAATGCACAAGGTAAACCATCTTCGATTGCTTTCATGGAATGTTTAATTAATGAAGTAATATTCATGGAGATTTTGCCTATGCAAGTTAATAATCTTGCCATTTCCACAGATACAATGGTCAAAGGTTATGGGTGCAAAACACATAAGCGATTCCGAACTTCCAGCATCATATCAGCAAGTGTTGTAATAACATATTGGCTTACAGGCCTATTCTAGACCTTTCTTGTCTTTCTCTTCGCAACTAGTTAGACATGTAAGAGATTGAGATTGTAATAGAATATTGTTTAAATTAATTGACTGCAAGTTATTTTGTTGTTCTCTCTATAAGCTTGAATCCATCATAGCCCTGGTCAGAGAGTTGAGCCCACTCTTCAGATCAAGGGCTGAGTTATTTTCGTGTGTTGTTATTTCATGCGTGTTGATCTAATTCAATTGCTGTTACAATATTTTAATTAATTGTTGTGAATGATTTTTATAGTTCTGCAATTTACTTTTATTACTATCACAATGGTTCTTTTGTGAACTCTACCATTGAATCTAAGATTGGTGATTGATTATGTCACTGCTACTTGCATATATTTTGCGTGTTACCTTGAAAAAAAGTATGCACCTGGATCGATAAATTAAATGTGGAAAGGGGTTGAATAGGTATTCACACTCAGACACCAACAGCACTGTGAAGTGTGTAGGAGATACATACACCCTACCGTGCTTATGCCTGATATTACAGAAGTATTTGGATGTCCCAAATAAAAACTACTGTGATTTCTATGCATCTACAACCCACCACACATACCAGTGTTGAGTGCTTGATTCTTTAGCAGATTGACTAGATTGTTCAACTTTCAAGATCAATGAGACTGCTCGTGGTGGGCGACGAGGAGGGGGAACGAGAGGAGGAAGAGTGGGGGCAGGGGACTTGTTCGTTTCTATAACTGTGACCAGGAGGGACATGTCTCTTGGGACTACCCACTACCAAGGAGACCTTGGAGCTCATAATGTAGGGTTAATTCCCATGCAACAAATACTTTCCCAGAGTTGATCGCAAGATGTGAAGAGAAAACTAGGCAACGAGGGGTGAATCTAATCAATGCAGAACCAAGGTTTATAGAGATATCCCTGTTGCCCAATATAAACATAGCCACCCATGGTGGCAAGAAGACGAGGGCTGATCAGGGTGTCCTAGAACAATGAACAATCATTTAGGTAGCCTCACCAAAGTGGTCATACAACCCTAGGCAATAGAAGCAATACTATCAAGATGTAGTAAAATTGTTTGAAAATCTGACAGATTCTTAAAACGATAAGACACCTGACCTTCCAAAACCCACAACTACCTGCCCTATTTAGGAAGGGTTTAGACTATTCTTGCAAATTTTCAATAATGATCAGATGCTTGAGGAGGAGACTGGGGAAGGGAATATCTCTGAAAATTTTCCTGAGAAGCACACAAGGAGAGTTAGAAGAAATAGGAAGAGATTAGGCATGGACTTCAAGATTGATGTGCAGGTCGTAGGGTTTCAAATCAAGGATATTGTGTTATACCTAGGCTTTGAAATCAACAGTCTACCAAGAAAGACATGGGAGGTGCCGGGGAAGACACAACTGAAATTCTCACCAATTCAATTGGGGATGAGAAAACAATACTATATTGTGTTGATTGGGAGATTGGAGGACATAGAGGTAGATGTGGTAGGCATGAAGACACATGCAGATTTTGAAGTGATCAATATTATGGGAGATAAATATCCTTACCCAGCGCTACTAGGTATTGACTGGGCCTATGAAAATTACGTCGTTATTGATCTAAAAAATAAGTTAATAATCTTTGAAGTAGAAGGAGTACAAGTCATCCTTCCATTAGACTCATACTAGGGACCTAGGTTCGTAGAAATGGTAGATGACATAGATGATCCAGAGATGTTATACCAATGCTACCAGTTAACAATGGGCAACAGTGAAGATCACATCAACCCAACAACAAGAGAATTGGTCAGCTAGAGGAGAATCAAGAGCTCTAAGGCTGGCTCAGAAGTTGCATGGGATGCTTGGAAGCAAGGCAAATATGAAGTCGACACTAGAAACTATGCTACAGTATGTCATATCAACTGAATCGAAATAGAGGTAAGAGACTTTCTCACTTTCAATGGCATATATTCAGTATACGTATTCCTCAACAGGATTGATAGAACTGTAAGAAAGATCCATAAAATACTATTGTTATATATTTCACTGTAAGCGACCCCAACACACTCGTGGGGTGTCCACCGCAACCACCTCCAATATTGACAGAGGATCAAGAGGGCCATGAGGGAAAGATTCAAGCATGCGGGGGATCGCCTACAAGAGATTGCAAAATACAGGGGGAAATCAGATCCATGACAACACCTGGATAGCTACAAAGAAATATGCAATAGAGAAGATTTTCGAAGGAACTATGGGTACACATGTTCATACACACATGATCAGGAGCTCAGGACCAAGTGTCGTAAAATGGTAAAACATGAAAGTGCTCAGAACTAGTTCAAACTTGAATGACCCGATAGAGCTCATCCTCCTAATTCCGGTGCCACAAACGGTTCGAAAAACGGTCTCCGTATGTGAAAGTTATGCCAGAAACAAAATTGCCCAATAACCCTTAATTTTTGAATATTTTTCAAAAAACAAAATATTAAAAAAAGAATATTCTGTAGAATATTCCATTTGGGCAGCCAATCATAGGTTGCCACGTGGTAGGCCCAGAGGCCGCCACGTTGCCCATGTTGACGTCAAAAAGGGTATGTGCGTTGTTTAAAATTTTGGTGGCAATGAGGTTTGATCCCATGACCTTTGCTCTAACACACCCACGCCTTACTGTTAGGCCATTGAACATTCGTTGTTCTTGTGGCGGAAGGAATGTTTTATGAAGTTTAAAATTCATTTGGGTGGGGCCCCAAGGGGGCCAGCCCCCATACACGTGACCACATGCCCAAAACTGTGGGCCTAAACCCTTAACCGTCGGCACAAAATCCGAGATAAATTGTTGTTCAATTAAATCCCATTCACATGCATAGTTATGAAAAATGGATAACCGGCGGTGAATTAGCGGTGGAATTGGTGGAGCGCCAAAATTGGCGGGCCCGCCATATTTGGCGGGCCTATCTGGACTCTAACTAAAGTTAGCTGGAGTTTTTTTAGGACCAGATGGCAATTGGGAGTAAATGGCCATAACTTTGGCTAGGAAAGTCCTTTTTGGACGAATTGTTTTTTTATTTTGGGTCTCTTTGACCTTCTGAAGCCATTGGCATAGGTTTCATAGCCATCTGAGGTCATTTGTAGGTGTTTTTGCTTCGTGGAAATTCCAGGAGCCACTAGGGCCAACTCAGTTTGGGATCTACATTGGGAATTGTGCATCCATTGAATGTGGAACGAAGGTCATTCCTGACGATTTTTAGCATTCTGAATCCATTTCTACAACTCGTTTTTCCTGTTGAGGCATTCTTCTCACTATTTAGCTTTAGGGAAGCTTTCAGGGCCACTAGGACCATTTCAGTGCTTGAGTTGTTTGGGGGCTGTGTTCATCCGTTTTTGGTGATTCAAAAGCCTATGTCTGCTATTTTCGACCTTGTGAGTCTAATGGAAGAGGTTTCAGAAACCATTGAGGTCATCTTCACCTCGAAATTCTCCATGCAATTCTAAAGGGCCACCAGGGCCAATTAGGGAAAGTACTGCATAAGGTACAATTTCAATGTTTAGTGCTTGGGAAAGAGCATGTTTAGTTAATTCCTATCTTCTCATTCTCTATTTACAGTCAGATCTATATTTTGAGATACTCATATTCTTGTATTAGCCTTTGTAGCATTTTTAATACAAGAGGACAAGCCTAGTTTGAGAGGCTTGGTCCAGCAGATGTAGCCTAGAAGGGGTGAACTGCTTTATCATTTTGATGTCTATTTGCTGAGATTGATATTGCTAACAAAATTGACATAAGTGTTAAACAACAAATATACATAAATTGCATACACACATAATCACTATTCAGCTGCAGAAATTTATTTTCTTTGTTCCGCCAGACATCAAACTTCAAGTTTGTGTATGTCAAAGATCTTGTAAGGTGTTTAACCTTGTTATTTCTTTAGCAGGGCTATTAGAGGGCCAGGTAGCTCTGGACTCATCTCTCTCTGTAGAGGTAGAACATTGCTGGTGAATGGCCCCTATAATCTATCTCTATATAAGAAATAAGAAGTTATCCCTTTTTAGAGTCACTTGAGGTATAACTCACATTGAATTATGGGAAAATGGATACCTTGCACACTTAAACATGTACATTTCCATTCAGATCAGATGGTATCAGAGCTCGGGTTTGAGCATTTGTTTGTGCAAAAGGTGTTAAGCAGTTGTAAGAGATCTGAGCTGTTTTATTGTTGCAAATGGTTGCTTGAATAGAAGGGTTTTGTTTGACATTTTGGTTAAATTCTGTCAATTGATTTGAAGCTTTGAAACTCTTATTTGGAAGTTTCTTTTGTTAATTGACCATTTACATAATTGTCACTTCTCCACAAGTAAGTTTCCTCCTCACAAAAATTCTTTTCATAGATGACATGAAGAATGAGTTCATTAAGGTGAGGAACCATGGTGACATTCTCATTGAGGATCAAAGAGAAAGTGTTAAGCTTCATGCACAATTGTTGGCTATGAAGGATGAGAAGGAAATAATTCTCTAAAGACTGCATGACATGGAGAAACAACTCCTTCAAGCTCAAGAAGCTTTGTCCAAGAAAATGCATGAGGATGAGGTAAATCATTCAAACTTGTCTTCAATTTCCTTAATTGAAACGTGTGTTGGTTCTTTTGAGAAACATACCAGAGGCATAGGGTCGAAGTTGATGTTCAAAATGGGATATGAAGGAAAAGGATTGGGAAAACATGCACAGGGTATAGTTGAGCCAATAATGGTTGAGGTAAGGCCTAAGAATTTGGGTCTTGGCCATGGACAATCTTATGGAGAAAGTTCCAAAGCACCCATGAAGGCAATTGAAACAGTTCCTAGAAGGAGTTTCATTTCAAGTTCCCTACCTCAAGTTGGTAAAGATTGTATTCTTAGGGAATGCAATAGTTTGAAACATACCTTGCAAGTAGAAGGTGTGCATAAGCATGCCCTTGAACAAGAGAATCGTGAAAGCTCTAAAAGCACTGAAGGGATTGATGGTGTTCCAAAGGGACCCACTTCTTCGTTTGATTCACCTCCTCATGAAGGCAATAAAGGGGAAAGATAAAGGTATAAATCTGATTTCAATCATATTTCCTTTGATCATGTAAAGCATGGTAAATTTCCACATAGATATGGGAAAATAATTTTATGTTCCTTTTGTGGTTTGGATAACGATAATGTTTCTAGATGTCTGAAGAGAATGGCCACATATAAGAAACTTTAGAAGGAAAGGAAGCAAGAAGCCAAAGGTCCATTGGACAAGGCAAATCATGCTGTCAAGAGGATGCACATGTGTTGCACCTACTGCCATAAGCAAAAACATACTGCTGAAAGGTGTTGGACTTTGAATCCAACAATGCTTCCACGAAAGTTGAAGAAATTGGAGAAAGCGTATGGCAAGAAGGGGAAGGAAGTTTCCATCATTGATATGTGTCAAGATGACACGCATGTTGATATCGATGTGCAGTTAAAGGAAGCGCCTTTGAAATGGATTGGTAAGAAATGGTTAGAATTCTTATCCAATTAAAGTTGCATGTCTTTTGATTGAATGCATTTCTTTGTTAAGGGAATGCAAGTTGTGCGATGGAAAAGCTGAGTATGAGACTCACGCTATCATAGCAAAAGTTATATTCATTTCAGCTTTGAAAGTTCATGTACATGTGATCGAGGATATTGTACTTAAGAGAAAGTTGAAAGATAAACTGCATGCATGAGAATGATATGCATGAGCATAGGGATCATGATGATTTCCTTGTATTTTAAACATGTATGTGTGATTAACTTGAAGGGTTGAGTACTTTGTTTTTAACCATGCATGTAATGTAATATTGACTTGGAAAAAGTTTATTTGATCTCCAAGATTGTAAAGAGGAGAAATGATGAAGTGTTTCATCTTTATGAAAGCCTTCTCATTTGGGAGGCAGCTATTCTTCTGGAGCGGAGGTGCCATGGATGGGCATCGCGACAGTTGGCAAGACCACGTGTTCAGAGGAATATTTCAACTCATATATCAGCAAGTTTCATTGTTGGTTTCTGGAAATTTTCAGTTTGTCTAGTGAACAAGCTTGGTCGGGATTTGATAAGTACTTGGCTTATGCAGCAAAAAGTTGCCATGACGACAGTTGGCAAGGCAGGACATTTTGGCATCAGTATGCTCTTTTGGCTGAATAGAAGAGGATATCTCTATTCCTCAAGTACTGTACAGTTCAGTTCAGAGATTCAGTGAGCTTTTGGGGACCAAAAGCCTTCTCATTTGGGAGGTGTGATCAGGAGCTCAGGACCAAGAGTCATAAAATGGTCAAAAATGTAAGTGCTCAGAACTGGTTGAAACCTGAACAATCGGAGAGAGCTCATCCTCCTAATTCTGGCATCACAAACAATTCGAAAAACGGTCTCCGTATTAGAAAGTTATGCCAAAAACAAAATCGCCCAATAACCCTTAATTTTTGAATATTTTCAAAAAAAATATATAAAAAAAACGAATATTCCGTAGAATATTCCATTTGGGCAGCCAATCACAGGTTGCCACATGGTATTCCTAGAGGCCGCCACATGGCCCATGGTGACGTCAGTAAGGGTATGTGCATTGTTTAAAGTTTTGGTGGCAATGAGGTTTGATCCCATGACCTACGCTCTAACACACCCACGCCTTACCGTTATGCCATTGAACATTCGTTGTTCTTGTGGTGGAAGGAATGTTTTATGAAGTTTAAAATTCATTTGGGTGGGGCCCCAAGGGGGCTAGCCCCTAAGGGCCAGCCCCCATACACGTGACCACATGCTCAAAACCATGGGCCTAAACCCTTAACCGTCGACACAAAATCTAAGATAAATTGTTGTTCAATTAAATCCCGTTCACATGCATAGTTATGACAAACGGATAACCGGTGGTCAGTTAGTGGCAAAATTGGCGGAGTGCCAAAATTGGCGGGCCCACCATATTTGGCAGGCCTATCTGGACTCTAACTAAAGTTAGCTGGAGTTTTTTTAGGACCAGATGGCAGTTGGGAGTAAATGGCCATAACTTTGGCTAGCAAAGTCCTTTTTGGATGAATTTGTTTTTGATTTTGGGTCTCTTCAACCTTATGAAGCCATTAGCACAGGTTTCACAGCCATCTGAGGTCATTTGCAGGTGTTTTTGCTTCGTGGAAGTTCCAAGAGCCACTAGGGCCAAATCATTTTGGGAGCTGCATTGGGAATTGTGCAGCCATTGTATGTGGAACGAAGGTCATTCTAGAAGGTTTTCAACATTTTGAATCCATTTCTACAGTTCCTTTTTCCTGTTGAGGCACTCTTCTCACTGTTTAGCTTTAGGGAAGCTTTCAGGGCCACTAGGGCCATTTCAGTGCTTGAGCTGTTTGGGGGCTATGTTCATCCGTTTTTGGTGATTCAAAAGCCTATGTTTGTTATTTTCGACCTTCTGAGTCTAATGGCAGAAGTTTCAGAACCCATTGAGGTCATCTTCATCTCAAAATTCTCCATGTAATTCTAAAGGGCCACGAGGGCCAATTGGGGAAAGTATTGCATAAGGTACAATTTCACTGTTTAGTGCTTGGGAAAGAGCATGTTTAGCTAATTCCTATCTTCTACTTCTATATTTACAGTCAGATCTGTCTTTTGAGACACTCATATTCTTGTATTAGCCTTTGTAGCATTTTTAATACAAGAGGACAAGCCTAGTTTGAGAGGCTTGGTCCAGCAGATGTAGCCTATAAGGGGTGAACTGCTTTATCATTTTGATGTCTTTATTTGTTGAAGATGATATGCTAAAAAAAACTGATATAAAGTGTTAAACAACAAATATACATAAATTGCATACACACATAATCACTTATGCAGCTGCAGAAAGTTATTTGTCCTATTCCGCAAGACATCAAACTTCAAGTATGTGTATGTCAAAGACTTCTAAGTGTTTACTTTGTTATTTCTTTAGGCAAAGCCTGTAGAGGGCTAGGTAGCCTCTGGAACTCATCCTCTCTTTAGGGGTGACATGTCCAGTGAATGCCCCTATAGTCTATCTCTGTATAAGAAATAAGAAGTTTTCACCTTTTCAGAGGTCACTTGGAGTGTATAACTCACATTTGAAATTATGGAAAATGGATACCTTGCACCCTTAAACAAGTACATTCCATTTTCATATCAACACATTAGGCATAATCCATCAAGCATGGTACATATAGGAAGAAGTAAGAAGGAAAATGTGAGATTGGGACACTCTGGCCAAACAATTCACTAGCAGTTTCTCATTCAAAGATAGTGACAAATGGATGACTGAGGCTTTGTATGCTATAAACATGATCCTTCTCGCATCAGGCCAGTTATGGGGTGGATGCATCGATGAGAGGATACTACAATGCCTTGATGTGTCAGGATACCAAGAAGCCATGACGTGTAGGAAAGTTAATGAAGATAGAGAGGGTGACAACTTGGAAGGGTTGAGGCACTTTACATTTCATGAGATTGAAGGTGAGAGGAATATCCAAGACGGAATTGTAACAGAGGCTCCACACTTTCTCCTAGTAAAGTTACAGAAGTAAAAAA
>APFE030615706.1:10099-24722 GCA_000404065.3 Pinus taeda | reverse complement strand
TCTTCATAACATTTTGGTTCACCAAAATCAGTCAACAATACATAATATGATGAAGGAGAGTATCGTTCAGGGGGTCTACTTATCCTAGTAGATCTTCTAACACCACTTTTAGGTGTTTGAAGTGCTTGCTGTTGTTGTGGTTTTTGTTCTAGCTGTTGATCATTATGATTTTTTGGCACCATCACTTTTCTTATGATATCTTCAAGCATTGTGTATTCTTTGTTTTCTTTTTCCTGTTTCGTTTCCTGCAACTGATTCTTATACAAGACATTCTCATTGAATATTACATCTCTACTCCTAATAATTTTGTGATTTTCATAATCATATAAGCGATAACCAAAATCATTAACACCATATCTAATAAAGGTACATTTCTTTAATTTTGCTTCAAGGTTTGTTCTATTTTCTTTATTAATGTGGACAAAGGTTTCACAACCAAAAGTCTTTAAAAATGAGTAGTTTACCTTTTTACCTGTCCATGCCTCCTCTTGAATACCACCATCCAAGGAGCTTGAAGGCCCCCTGTTTATTAGATAAACAACAGTATCTACAACATCTGCCAAAAATTGTAAAGGCAATCTTGCATGCAATCTCATGCACCTTGCGCGCTCCATGATTGTCTTGTTCATCCTTTCTGACACACTATTTTCTTGTGGTGTTCTTGGAACTGTCTTCTCTCTGCAAATTACATTCTCTAAACAGTACCTATCAAACTCTTTGTTGCAATATTCACCTCCATTATCTGATCTGATACACTTCAACCTTTTTCCTGTCTCATTTTTCAACCAAAGCTTTCCATTTCTTGAAAGTATCAAATACATCATATTTATTTTGAATACAATAAATCTAGGTTTTTCTGGTTGCATCATCAATAAAATTAACATAATAACGAGAGCCACCAAGAGATGATACCTAACTAGATCCCCATACATATGTATGCACAAGCTCTAATTTTTATCTCTTCTTTTCTTTCTCAACTCTAAGGAATCTGACTCTCTTCTATTTTCCATAAACACAGTTCTCACAGAATTTTAAATCAACATACTTCAAACCCGGCAACAAATTTCTTGGGTGAACAATCTGCATCCCCTTCTCACTCATGTGCCCGAGCCTATGATGCCACAATGTTCTATATACTCTTGTAGAGGTTAAGTCATTAACAAAGTTAGAAATGCCATTGCATAAGTGCAATGTACCAACCTTTTCCCCTTTCACTATTACCAAGGATCCTTTAGTGACCTTCTAGGTTTTATCTGTGAAAGTAGTTATGCAACCTTCACCTCCCAAGGTATAAACCTTCAGATCTGGAACATGCCTTACCTCCTTCAATAGCCATTGATTTCCATTCTGTTGTTTTATAAAAACTGTACCCATTCCAATGATTTTACAAGGTTTATCATCACCCAATTGAACCTATCCAAAATCACCTTGAACATAATCATGAAAATGTTTTCTATCAGGTGTGGCATGGAATGAGGCCCCTGAATCTACCACCCAGGTATCAATAATATTTTCTAATGAAAGAATCAAAGCATCTTTCAAGACATCCCCTGTTACATTCGCTTCATGATTGTTTTCTTGCTACGCGTCTCCTTCTTTTCCCTTCCGAGACTTGCAATCTTTCTTCAGGGGTCCTTTCTTCCCGCATTTCTAGCACAGTATCCCCGATCTGGACTTGGATCTTCCTTTTCTTGACTTACTACAATATCCAGAGCTCTTTCCTCTTTCCATTTTTCTTCCCCTAGTCTCTGCAGTCAAAGCATTACCTGATGTCTCACGGAAGCTTTTCCATCGCATTTCCTCACTAAGGATTGCACCGACAACATCATCAAACTTTAAAGTACTAGATACAGAGACTGAGTTACTAATGGCCATAACTAAACCATTCCAACTTTCTGGCAATGAACATAGAAATAACAGATCCCTAACTTCATCATCAAAATTTACCCCTACAGAACTTAACTGACTTGTAACTGTATTAAAATAATTTAAATGGTCTGCAACAAAGCCACCTTCTGACATCTTCATATCAAATAAACGCTTCATAAGAAATGCCTTATTTGAGGCCGAGGGTTTTTCATATAGTTTGTCCAATGCTGACATTAAACCCTCTATTGTCGTTTCCTTTGAAATATTAAGCACTACTGACGCTGCCAGGCATAGTTGTATTGTTCCACGCGCCTTTCTGTCAAGAATATCCCATTCTGTGTCTGTCATACTCGTCGGCTTCTATGTATTTCCGCTCAATGGTAGGTATAGATCTCTATGATACAGATAATATTCCATCTGCATCTTCCACAGCTGGTAGTTTTGGTCATTGAATTTTTTGACCCTAAACCTACCATCTTCCACCATTGCTCCCACTCGAACCAGGAACCCTTCTCTCGTGCGAATTTATCAACCAAATAGACCTTCGGCTCTGATACTAGTTGTTAGAAAATTATATATTACGGAGTAATGGAACACATAAAATATTTTAGAAATATAAACACAAAAAACGCATAAAACAGGAAAGACACAGATATACGTAGTTCACCCAGTTTGGGCTACATCCATGAAGAAACAGTCAGTCCTTCTTTTATTATATTATCTAGCAAACTAAAGAGATACAACCTACAATAGATCTGTTGTAACTCCCTCTTCGCTCTCAATCTCCTCTCTTTTCCTCACTCCAAATACAAATATACATAGACACAATACAATACCCTCATATATAGTGAGGGGTTGCCTTCTAGGGCAAAAAAACCCTAAACTAATCATAACTTCTACCGTCAGATCTCTGCCTAATGAATGAACCAGATTGACTAGAAATTACTATACTTTTACAAGGCAATTTTACGGGTATTGTCGCCCCCCCTGGACTCCCCCTGCAACGAATATTTTACAGGTGACGTTGCCACCCCATTTCGAACTGGGGTCCAATGTGGTGATACCTTTGAATACAGAAGATAATCAGGCTCCACACCCAACAAGAAATTCTACATGGTATCAGAGAAAAGAGTGGAGAACAATATACAAAGAAGGGAGAAGTTCAAAGTTTGAAGTTCCTGATTATAGAAATTGAATTCTTATCACATCTCAAATTTCACCAATGGTGTTCAACGATTTGAAATTCAAGTATGCCTTGGATGGAAGCTTGAATTATATAGCCTGGAAGGATCGCATGGAAGCAGTATTAGAGGATAGAGGTTTGAAGGAATTCACTGATCAAGAAGTCCCCAAGCCAGCAGCTGCTAAAGCCCAAGAATTGGCGGAATGGAAGAAATGTGTGGCTAGAGCGAGGAGGATCCTTCTAGAGGGATTTTGAGACCACATTGTCTCAAGTCTCCATGGGAAGGAGACACAATTTTCAATGTGGAAAACATTGAAGGACCTATATCAGAACAAAATCGATCAGAGGAAGTTGGCGCTGAAAGACAAGCTTTGGAAAATCAAGTGTGAAAAGGGCTATACGATCTCTACATATCTGAACAAGTTCACCACCTACAGGGATGAGCTTGGATGTGTAGGAATCACGACAACCGATGATGACATGGTGAGTATTTCTCTCCTTGGTCTTCCTAAGAGTTGGCATAGCTACCAAGACTCAGTAAATGGAAGAGAGAAACTACCAGATTGGGAATGAATATGGTCGAATCTAATGCAGGAGGAGATGAGGAGAAGCACCGGAGATGGATCTTCATCAAAGCATGATGATGAAGAAAATCTAGCCTTAACGAGTAAGGCGAGGAAAGGAAAAGGGAATGCTTCCCATTCCAAATCGAGTTCTTCCCATGGTGGGAAGAAGATTGACAAATTGAAAGTGTGATGCTTTCATTGTCATGAGGTGGGCCATTATGCTATGAATTGTCCACAGAAGAAATCCAAGAAGGGATCCTCAAAAGGATCAGATGGTGAGGCACTAGCCTCACAGTTCGAATTGGATTTCACCCTCATCGCATGCATGGTTTCATCAATGGTGGGTTGTGTTTGGTACCTAGACAGTGCAACCTCATTCCACATGACCGGTAAGAAGAGTTTATTCAGTACCTTGGAGGAGAAGGACCTCCAGATGCACATAGAGATGGGGGATGATGGAAAGTACCATGTTTCAGGTGAAGGCACAATTATGTTTTAGAGGGAGCATGGACCTCCTCTCACCTTGACTAATGTAAAGTATGTGCTTGGTTTGAAGAAGAACCTGGTATTCATTGCTATGTTGGAAGACAAAAGCTATGATGTAGTCTTTAGTAAAGGAAAGGAATTCCTGAGGCACATCGGCACTAGATAGACCAAGAAGATTGGGATTCGAGTAAAGAATCTCTACAAGCTAGAGGTATATGACTGTGTTGCATTGAGTTCCAAAGCTGAGTTGGTGCAAAGCCAAGATATTGGTGAGCTATGGCATAGAAGATTGGGCCACTTGCACCATGGGGCCTTGAAGATCATGCAATTGATTTCTACTGGACTTCCCAAGGGTAAATTGGAGCAAGTGGATACATGCAAAGGTTGTACCTTGGGTAAGTATGCAAAATCTTCCTTTTAGGATCGAGACAGTCGAGCTGGAGCAATATTGGAGCAATTTCATACAGATGTGTGTGGACCATTCTCGACATCCTCCAACACTAAACAAAGGTACTATGTTATTTTTATTAATGATTTTTCTCGTATATGTTGGATCTACTTCATGTAGAAGAAGGATCAAACCTTCTCAAGGTTTTGTGAGTTCAAAGCCTTGGTTGAGAAATAATCTGGAAAGAAAATAAGGGCCTTGCAAAGATGGTGGAGAGTATGTCTCCCAACAATTTAAGGAATTTTGTGTAGCAGAAGGAACTAAACAGGGGTTAACAGCACCCCCTAACCCACAACAGAATGGGGTGGCTGAAAGGAAGAACAGAATGATTGTGGGAGCAACTCAGGCGATGTTGCATGACCAAGGCCTACCACTTCATTTGTGGGCTAAGGCATGCAATACAGTAGTATACTTGCAGAATAGAAGGCCGCATCATATACTGGGAATGAAGACACCAGAAGAGGCTTTCTCTATGAAGAGACTAGATGTGCGTCACTTCAGGGTCTTTGGCTCATCGGTATTTTTCCATGTGACCAAAGATACCCGAAAGAAGCTAGAGCCAACAACTGAGTTGGGGATACTTGTGGGGTACATTGATACACCCCACAACTATTGGGTGCTCTTGCCTACCAGTCAAAGGATAGTGGTACGCAGAGATCTGAAGTTCAATGAGAAGAAGGCCATGCGAGTTTCCCTTGAGAGGGAGCTCAAGTTGCATGCAGAGGAGGGACTTTTGGTTCCTAAGGAGGAGGAGCCTTAGACTGATGTGGAGCAACCACATGCAGAGGATCCAGGAGTCGAGACATCCACTCATGTAGAGTCTTCTAGAGATGGGCAGAAACGCTCAAGGGAAGCTGACAGATTAATGATGGATGTGAGAGAGAATGTGGGACAACCATCTTCTCAGCACAGATAGAGGAGGTCACCCGAGCGGTACACTAGTTACATGGCCCTGGTTGGGGAATGTGTAGAGACCGAACCATCTTCATTTGAGGAAGGAGTGCAGCAGCCAGTTTGGGTTGACGATATGGTGGAGGAGTACGACTCCATAGTTCAGAACAGTGTTTGGGATGTTGTCCCAAGTCCAGAGGACAAGTCGGTGGTGAGTTCCCGATGGCTTTACAAGTTAAAGCAAGTAGTTGATGGCAGTGTAGAGAAACATAAGGCAAGGTTTGTGGTTCGTGGTGTCTCACAGGTCGAGGGGATCGACTATGATGAGACTTTTGCTCCTCTAGCAAGGTACTCATCTATCAGATTGATGTTGGCACTATCAGCACAAATGGGTTGGAATATCCCTCAAATATATGTGAAGACCGCGTTCCTCAATGGAAAGATTGAGAAAGAGGTGTACATAGAGCAGCCAGAAGAATTTGAGACCTTTGATCGTGAGTCGCATGTGTGTCGACTCAAGAGAGATTTGTACGCGCTGAAGCAAGCACCTCATGCTTGGTACACCAGGATCAACAGCTATTTCATCGGGTTGGACTTCACAAAGAGTGAAACAGATGCGAACCTTTACCACATCATGGTAGAAGGTAAGCCATTGATCATTGTTCTTTATGTTGATGATCTGATGTTGACAGGTGATAATCAGTTGATCAAGTCTTGCAAGGAGGATCTTGCAAGAAAGTTCGAGATGAAAGACATGGGTCTCAAGCACTACTTTCTAGGCATGGAAGTTTGGCAGAAGGATGTGGAAGTGTTTGTATCTCAAGGCAAGTATGCCAATGAGATACTCAGGAGATTCCACATGGATAAGTGGAAGCCCATGCAGACTCCTCTAGCAGGTAACTGGAGGAAGGAGGATGTTACTTCAGGTGAGGTAGTAGATGTTACTGTTTATCGACAGCTTGTGGGTTCATTGATGTATTTAGTCAACACACAACCAGATTTGTGCTTTGCGGTGAACCAGCTGATTCAAGCTATGGTTCAGCCTACGAAGTTGTTTTGGAAGGCATCAAAGCATGTGGTGAGATACCTCAAAGGCACATCTCAGTATGGATTATGGTACAAACAGGCAGAGGGAGTGAAGCTCCAGGGCTTCATAGCTGAAGATTGGGCAAGGAGTCCTATGATGAAGAATAATTAGATTTAAAAGAAAAAACTATATTTTATATGTAGTTTTTTGTTGATAACTTTGACTAGTTGTGGGTGGTCAATATCCACATTATTGTACAGCATTTATATGTGATTGATACCATACGATTTGAACCCAATTCAAATTGAAAATTATCTAGTGGTAACGTACACAATAGACAAGGCTCGTCGTTGATGTAATATTGTGAACTCAATAATTTGGGTTCATATATCACCAGAGCACGTGCACTAAATGGGAGTAAAATGATTAAGGGTCTGAATCCTAAATACTGAAGTCAAATTTTAAAATAAGTTATATATATATATATATATATATATATATATATATATATTTAGAAATAGCAGTAGAAGCAATCAGATCAAATTCGAAAGGAGTATATTTAGAAAATTGATGTTAGATTGTCTGCCACTAGATAACAGGGATGATATTGCTTCACCTGAAGCTTTGGCCATGGCAGGAGTAGACTATGAGATCGTTCACGTTCCCTTCGTTGACCGACCTTGGATTTGGAGGCTTCAGAAATTCTTTAAACGAATTCTTTAAACAACAAAGTGGCATTTTAAAATCCAAATCTTCGACATCAATATTAATTCCGTAAACAATTTACCTGCTAATTTTCCAAATGGATTTCCAATGATAAATCTAGTCATTACATTGCAGCTCCAGCGCTCAACTGCAATCCAGAAATTAGACGTGTTAGGTCAAAAATTAATTTAAATATCGGAAATGCGAAAACTGCCACAAAGTATGAAAGTGAACGAGATGTTGAACTACACATTTGTCCGGAATTAAAATCGAATTTAAATTGAATACACTCTTTGACCAAAAGCTGAGTTCAGGCACAGAAACAACACATAGCCACCGAAAAAATACTCACCTATCCATCTACATATGATTTTTAATTAAAAAAATAAATTATCTAGTGAATTATGATTAGTTAATTAAACTCATATTTTAAAATAGTATTCTCAAACTGCAGACACTGCAAAAGCTTTTTTGGTTTTTTGGCTTTAAGATTCTGAGTTTTGAACTTTTTTTAAATGAGTAATAATTTTAAAAGAGTATTCTCAAAATGCAAACACTTACCAGCAGGAGCATATATGTAAGTGCCCAAATTAACTTTTCTGAGTTTTGGCTTTTTTAAATGTGGAAAAAGAAGCAAGTCAAACAGACATAACAAACATATTGATTTTGAACCGATGAGGCTCCAAGATGATTTGTATCACATTCTATGTGTGACATGACGTAGACTGGCCAGCAATGGTAACTCAGTGCAATGAACAGGAAAGAGTTCAAAAATTAGTGTTACTTGACAACTTATCAGTGCAATTTACTTTTTATAGACATAAAAGAAATGCTTCATTTCTATTTTGAAATATTAATCTTTTGTATATATCTTTTATATACATTCTCCATAAGGTACACAAATGTCCAAAAAGTGTAAATATATGTGATTTTCATTTTCATTTTATATTCAAGTAGAATACATAAACGAGAAGCACGAGGCGCAGGGACAGTTGTCATTGGAGATTCTTGTTTTAAAAAATATTTACAATTTCAATGAAAGTTCAAAATGTCCAAAAGAGTATAAATATGCGATTTTCATTTCATTATATAGTCAACTATAATACATAAACGACAAGCACATTGCCTCAATTCAAAATAAAAGTAGGCACATTTGTCGCTGGAAGCTCTTGTTTTAAAAAATATTTACAACTTCAATGAAAGTTCAAAGCATAAAAAGGTGAAAGGTTTTCCCTTACATCCAAAATGGTAGAAATTAGTAAATTTCCAAATTCGTAATTATTTTTGTGTGGTTGGTTAATCACATGTGTTTAAAATGCCAGATTTTTAAACTTTTTTATTATTTTTAGTGACACTTAATCTCAGTTAAGGTTTTGATAGCCTATGGGGTTGGTTGTTACATCTATATCCATAAATATTAGTAAATTTCCAAACGATTACAATTACCTTGAATAGATTTTCGCTTCTAGAGCTTCCAAGAGGAGCGTCCATCAACAAAGAAGATTAAAAGCAATTCTCAGTGTTACACTAGAGGCTAGCATTTTCAGGTCTAGATCAGATTTTGATAATGATTGCACATCATAGATTCTAATATAAACATTGTGTAGGGGTTTCTTACAATTTTAGCATTTTGACAGGGCATTCAGTTACTAGCTTTGGCTATATTTTTCTGATAGCATTTCTCGAGTGACTTTAGAAAGTTGTGGGAGGGGCTAATCCAAAAGGATAAATTTTAGGCGAAGATGCTTCGTTTGGCTATTGTTTAGGATCTTGATGATTTTTATTCTAAATAATTAAGCATTTCCTCATAGCCAAGTTTCGTAGTTAAAAACAAAATTGTTCTGTAAAGAAACATTGTTGCATTCAGCTTATGGAAGCCCTGCGAAAGCATTTCTACAACAAATTGTTAGGAAGTGCCTTAAGAATTATTAGGAAGAGTTGGCTAATCATATAAGAATTAACGCTATTTTGGGAAATGGATCATTAGTAATTTCAAAAATGAATAAAAATTTTCAATGGCAAGGAAAGATAGAAACCTTAGTATGCTTTGGAGAGGAGTGTTCATTGTCTAAGCCTTCTGGACCCAGAAAGTCAACATCTGTCCCAATATATAACGACCAACCTTGCACTCTTTGTAGCTACTGCCAGTGACTCAATGACTATTATTCATATCCAAGGCTTAAATGCAGGAAAGAGGTCATTAAACGACACAACAACATGCTGAGGGTCTTTTTGATTACAGTATCCAATGAATCCCTCTCCTTTAATATGTAGAGTATCAGAACTTCCTGGGTAGTTTCGGTAGAGCTCGAGAGCCAGAGTTGCTCAATCTACGAGGGATCATAAAATCTCATTAATATGTATTAACTTATGACCAACTTTTGCTCTCAGTGGCAGACTCCGGATAATGCCCTGTGCCAAGAAAATTTGTATGTAGATTTCGTGTAGGATAAGATTTCCATGCAAATTTTATAATTAAGACAAGATTTACTTAGACAAACCTCTCCATTAAGTGATTACTTAAGCAAGTGTGTATACGATGGATATAGTTATTCTGGGGGGGCAAAGAGTTGTTAACCAAAGGTAAGGTAGGATAAATGGTGAATAACTCCTTGTCCAACACAAAGATTCTTCGCATGTAAAAAATAAATTCCACACACACACACACACACACACACACACACACACACACATATATATATATTTGAAACTTGTAATTTTTTATATGCTCGTTATTATGACACTTTTTAAAATTATTAGCCAGTTTAAAATGACGGGTTTATTTTGAGATAAATTGTATTTGACGATTAAAACGAGTGAAAATGTGCATACTAACGTCAATTTTAAAGCTTGGTTGAGAGCAGTGGCTACATTATGACACCCTAATGACGACTAATCTTTAACTAGATACCCATGAAACAAAGGCATCTAAGCAAGCGCCAATAGTCATTTCAATCATTGCTCTGGTCCCGCACATGGATTCACTACCAAGTGCAATTCCCCTTGGTGACCTGGTTACAATTTCTTTAGTTATTTTCCTTGATTCATTTGATCTAGCCCAGAGGCACATCTTATTTACCCATTGACCTATCTAAATGAAAAACTCCCCTTGACTACCTAGTGTATCCAAAATCCACTCAACAATGTAATAAAAAACTAAACTAGCACAACCACTTTTACTAATGTGGTCGGTCGATATATGCTTATAAGTGTCATTTTCATACATTGATTGGCTTATGAAGGGTGGAAACGGTAGATGATCAACATATATCAACCACATTAGTAAATATGGTTGTGCTACTTATAGATGACATGAATGTGTTCGATTCATTTATCATGGTTGATGAGGGTTGATGAGGTTGGCTCTCGTCAAGCTTAAATCAATGTTAATGCTAATGTTACAAAAATGGTTACATTAATGGTTGAGATGGTTCATGGGTTTGACCATGGTTGAAGAGGGTTTACCATTATTAACAATATTTCAACCATAGAGAACTTGATTAACCATTATGGTTGACTATATTCAACCATAGAGAACTTGATTAACCATTATGGTTGACTATATTCAACCATAGAGACCTTGGTTGACCATATTTGACCATTCTAACCATGGCTGGCCATTAGGAGCTAGTAGAGCATGGAATGTTCTAGATTGACTATGGTTAGCCAAAGATTACCACGCTTGATAATGGTTGACCACAGTTGATCATGGTTGAAAATATTAAACCATGGTTGATCATGGTTGATCATGGTTGTCCATATTGAACCATGGTTGACCATTTTCAACCATAATTGATAATGGTTGACAATGGTTGATGCTAGCATATTCACATTGACAATGGTTGACCATGGTTGATAATGGTTAACCATGGTTGATCATGGTGGACCATGGTTAATCATGGTTGACCATACCATTATGGTTAACCATAATCAACCATAAAGAGCTCGGTTAACTATGTCCAACCATTCTAACCATATAGATCTTGAGTGACAATTATGATTGATCACGGTTGATCATGGTGGACAATGGTTGTGCATGTTCAACCATGGTCGACCATGGTTAACCATAGTCAACCATGGTTGATCTCGGTTCACCATTTTTGACCATTTTAACCATAGAGGTCTTGATTAACCATTATGGTTGACCATGGTTCACCATGGTTGACCTCAGTTTACCATGTTTGACCATTGTAACCATGTCAATCTTAGTTGACCTTTCTTGACCATGGTTGACTTTAGTTGATCTTGGTTAACCATGTTCAACCATTCTGTCCATAGAGATCATGGTTGACCATGGTTAATAAGAGTTGATCTTGGTTAACCATGTTCGACCATTCTAACCATGTTGATTTTAATTGACCTTGGTTGATCATGGTTGATCTTGGTTGAGAATGGTTTACCATGGTTGACAATGGGTTGACCATAGTTAATCATGGTCAAACATCGTCAGCCTTGTATGACTATTCTAACCATGTTGATCATAGATGACCTTAGCTTACCATGGTTGACCATAGTTGCTCATGGTTGACCATAAAGACATTGATTGATCATTATGGTGAAGTATGTTTCACTAATGATTGTCTTTGTTTGTCTATGTTTAACAAATGTGGTTGACTATGTTTGAGTATTACCATCAAGCAATAATATTGAAAGGCGATTATGTTTTACCAAATTTGAACAGTGTTGATTTTCAAACATAGTCAAAAACATTAGTAAATATGATTGACTAATTTTGTCATGTCGCATTGCGATGCTGGATAAATTTTAATGCAACATTGCAACATTGCAACAATATTTTGCAACGTTGGATAAATTGCAATGTAATGTAACATTGCAATAATGTTTGTCACATTCTAATGTTGGCTAGATTTTTGTACCATTCCACTCTCATATTATTATTATTATTATTAAATCTTGATTTTGATCGATCAAAGTTGAAGAGTGTTGATTGTGAAACATAGTAAACAACATTAGTAAATATGATTGACTAATTTTGTAATGTCGCATTGCGATGTTGGATAAATTTCAATGTAATGGAACATTGCAACAATATTTGTCACATGCCACCTTGGATAAATTGCAATGTAATATAACATTGCAATAATGTTTGTCACATTCTAATGTTGGCTAGAGTTTTGTACCATTGCTCTCATATTATTATTATTATTCAACTTTATTAATATCATTATTATCATTATTAAACATTTTTAAATCTTGATTTTGAGGGACCATGTCAAACATGGTTGACTATAATTGAATATGGTTGAGTTACATTGGCTGGATAACTATGAGTGAACAAAGTTGACTATTGTTAAATATGGTAAACATACCATTGACGAAATATGATTATGGTTTAATATTTAAAAATTGACTATAAAAATTGGCTTTTTTTAACTACATTTGACTAGTGTGTTTGATTATGTTTGACTATTAATATTAATCAATAATAATAATACATAGTTATGTTTGACTAAAGTTGAAGATTGTTGATTTCCAAACATAAGCAACCACATTAGTAAACCAATGTGTTTTAAACCATATTAATATTAATATTATTAAACATTTTTAAACATTAACTATTGGTGAGAATGATTTAACCATGGGTGTAAATGACTTGGGTAAGTTCACCATGGGTGAACATGGATTGACTAATTTGACCATGATTAATTATAGTTTTCTATGATAGATTATGATTGTCTATATTGATAATAAATAATTTTACGGTGTTTCAACATGGTTGAGTTTTCTTACCATGTTTGATTAGAATGTAAATATTATTAATAATTTTAATATTACTTTAATGACTATCTATATTAACAATCTTATTTGTTATCATTATATACTACTTATTAAATTTTATATACAATTTTAAATTTATTTATAATGATTCTATTATTATTATAATAAAATTTTCCTATTTACCAATTTTAATGTTAATACTATACATTAACCAATGTGATAGTAATTAATAATATTAATATTACAAATTAATATTTTAATGTTAATATTATAATTTAAATGTATTATAATATCAATAATATTATGTTAATAAAATTCTGTTAATAATTGGAAAAAATTATTATATTATAGTCAATTGAGATTATTTTTTTAAACATTATTAATATTTTATTAGTAGTGTTATATATTTATTTTTTAAGTAAGACGAATATGAAATTTTTATTAAAAAGAAAATTGAGATTCATCTTCTTCAAAGTTACCACTATGGTTTGCGTATTAGAGACCCAGCAAGATGACCCTATCTAAACCCTCAATTGACTACCCATAATACAAAAAATTTGTTCTCCCAAAACCCAAATAGATTTAAATCTCTAGCATATCAATGCTCAATGAAATCGCCCCCACATTGATATGAAGAAACAAATACTAGCAATATATTTGGAAATTGAATGCGTGGCTTTTTTAGGCGGTTATGGTATGGAGCCAATTCCCTGTTTTTATTAATAGGTGATTGTGTGTTTTTTATTCTTGAAAAAAAATGAATCTGAACATATTTGAAACATTTGATATGTAGTTTTTAGTTGATAACTATGACGTGTTGTGGGCCGTCAATATCCACGTGATTGTACAGCATTTATCTGTGATTCATACCATATGATTTGAAGCTAATTCAGATTGAAAATTATGTGGTGGTAATGTACACAAGGCTTGAAAAATTATGTGTGAAGCTGATGAAGAGACAAATTTTCATATGTTTTTTTATTGCAAGGTTTCCCAATAAATCTGGTATGATTTAGCTATTTCTTTTGGTTTTCTTCACCTGGTTTTTATTTCTTTCCATGCAACATTTGAGTGGTGGGGCAGGCAAGAGGAGTCTAGGAACATCCTCCTGGTCATCATGTTATGGTGTGCGTGGAAATGGAGGAACTACAAAATATTCAAAGACTCAAAGATCCTTTACAAGTCTATCCTGCATAATATCTCTGCTCTCTATGATTCAGTCCCAAGAAAGATGCCTAAATAAGTTTTTGGAATGTCTTATGGACCTTGTGTTTATTCTGCCTGGGCTTTTTCAGGCTCATTTTCAGCCCGCAACAGGTTTCCAGCTTTGCTATTTTGTGCATTCTGCCTTGAATCTGTGACTGGCTCCTCACAGTCATTTTGTTATATGGTCTTATGTGTCCGATGTTCTCTTGCATATCTCTGAATTAGCATATCTGTAAACTTATGTTTGTTGGGATCGTCTTTCTTTGAGGCCTCACAAGCTACTACTTTTTGTACCTTATGTACCTTATCAAGCTTCTTATATTGTCCTAATATAATTTATATCGCTTTTTCTTCTGAAAAAAAACGTACACAAAGCTTGTCGTTGATGTAATATTGTGAACTCAATAATTTGGGTTCATATATCACTAGAGCACGTGCACTAAATGGGAGTAAAATGATTAAAGGTCTGAACCCTAAATACTGAAGTCAAATTTTAAAATAAG
>APFE030615699.1:3141-30854 GCA_000404065.3 Pinus taeda | reverse complement strand
GTTTCCACCTTATATCTTGTGTTCTTGTGTGTGACTGTCTTCTGCTCTGTTTCATTGTTTCTGGTTACTGGTTATTTGATTCTGATACACAAATTAACAATCAACATCTGAAAGATAAAGTAAGTTATAAGTTTGCATTGTATATGTGGGCTTCCTTATACATAGTTGTGTATATACGCGGGTTTAATTAACTGAAGTAGCGTATATTATCTGGATTTGAAAAAGGGAATATTTGACTTGATAATACTGATTCACCCCCCCTCTCAATATTATTTCCAACAATGTTGGGGTCCTCAATCAAAGGTCCACGAACTTCGCAAATTCCCCCTGTTTCTGGAATATTAATGTTTCGAGGTTCATCATCATCATCTTCCACTTGCACGTTGTAACATTTTAGGGCACGGCTTAACTGATGTGACCATACTAGTTGCACTATTTCTTCTGGTTCCTCTGGTATTTTGAAAATGGTGGCTTTGACAACTTGCAGCGCATCATCAACAGTATCCATCCATTGGTCCTCAAATAAGAACGTTAATAAAAATCTGTCACACAAGATATCCCATTCGCCAGTACCATGTTGAAGTTCTCTCTCAGTATACCAGTTTCTTGGGATGACATCTAGGGTATGATAAAATAGGTGTACCCATTTTGGTTGGGGTTCTTCTCCATAGGCTTTGGTCCATTTTGTGAGGGCATGCACAGGCCACCACATCCATCTTATTTCTCGATTATTCATAGTTCTGGCTTCCCAAACCTGAGCTACATCATCCTTCTACAACCACACCAGTTTTGAAAGGTTCCTTCATGTGTTCCCCACCAGCGCGCAGGCATCGTGCTCAGTGCCCACTTTAATGCATCGAACCTCTGGTGCTCCGGTCCTATGCTATCAAACCTGTTAAGGAATTCATCCACCGTTGTCAACCCATCATACATCGGTAGATCTCGATCCTGATCTATTACGCAACGCAGTGATTTAGTCATCATATTACAGTTTAGCATTGTTAGTTGGCTCAACCGATTGTGCCAATGTTCATCTTATTCATCTAAATCCAAGGGGCAAGAATCTATGCACTCCCGCGGTATTCGCCCCTTTGCAGTCAGATTTACCCAATCTTGATCTAGCGCGGTTATTTCGTAGATATAATCCAAGTCATCATCACTTCCATTGTCGCGTACGGGTTCAGTGTAGCGCAGTCCTTCAGCTAGATCTAGCGGAATAACTACACGTAGGGACTTTTTCTCAAATATCATCTTCTGCTTCTTTAAGTTGATGACTCCATTCATATCTGTGGCCTAGTCTATTCCTAGCAATGCGGGGTAAGGGTTATTGTCATCCACAATTTCTATTACCTCAAAGTCCATTTGTGTGCTCACGCCTTCTATATCCATTGTTACTCCTTGCAATCTCGCCATGGGTAAGATCTTTTGTTGGTTCCCCATCCGTAATTGAATAAGATAGCACTGTAATGCAAGCCTGCCCACGCGTTCCCATGTCTGTTTAGGTAGCACATTTAGATCCGAACCCAAGTCCAGGATGACCTGATCCATTTCAAAGTTGCCAATCTACGCCGTCAATCGCATTTCCTGCCCAATGCGCAAAGCATGCCTTTCGAGTTTGCGGACCATGCACAGTTCACCTGACCCTACACACCTAGTTATAAGCTTTTGTAATCCCTTAACTGCCTTATTGTCACATAGCAACTTTATGCATGTCTCTAAAAAGGTAGTTAGCATAGAGCGATCCATTTCTGGCTCGGGTTGATTCTTACTACCTGAAGTAGAGATCTCTGCGAAGCTCTTCTTAGCTTCCATAAATATCTCCTTTGTGCATTCCAAGTCGAACTCAGGTTGCTTTGTAGGGGCCTTGCGAACCCATGTATTTTATTCAGGTCGTTTCCCGTTATCTTCCCCGGTGGTTGTGCCACTTCTTATCATCATGTTCACATTGGGGTCTTCTTTACGTAGCTCGAACCTCATCATTTGGACGTTCTGCATTGGCGTAGGCTATGCTACCCCTTTCTTGTGTATCTGTGCTATCAACGTGGGAAAATCTATCATTTCGTGATCGAACTACTCACAGTATGAACATTATATTCTAGTTGGGTTCGTACAATCACACGCATAGTGCCCAGGTCCTCCACAATTGTAGTAGATTAACTGCCCACAGCCTCGTCTAGGTCTCATTCCTCCTCATCCTCGTCCTCGCCCCTAGAACCCACCGCGCGCTATTGCTACAGCTGGATCCTGACCTCGCGCCTCAGTCTACATCATGTAGCTAGGTGTTCGGTCCATCAAGAATTCATAACTTCGATAATCTCGTTCATCGTTACCCACCGATCTACAAAAATTGCAAAATAGCTACTGGGGGGTTTGTGTAAACCTCTAGAATAGATGACAGTTGTTTGTTGTGTGATTTCCTCCCACCTGACAGATTGCACACCAGAGCGCGGGTACCGCACTTGGTCCTGCCTGCGCCTCTGGTCTCAATGGCATTGCCCCCCCCCCTGCCAAATAGTTTACAAATACCGGACAATGATCCTTATCATGGCCCTGGCTTCTACATTTTATGCACCACACTTGTTCTCACGCTTCTGGCTAGGGTGCCCTATCCTGTTTCAAACTCTGCATCCCCAAGAATAGGTTTTGTAGTTGCGCGTGGATCTGTTGGACTCCCAACCCAGGATCCTATATCATATTTTCATTCAACCTCATCGTGATTTCCAATGCTTCTGCCTGTGTTTAAATCTTCTACTGTGATAGCTCCATCCTCAGATATGGTGTCAGAGATGCCACAAACCACGTGCGGTGTTGCACATCCGTCAGTGTCATATTAGCGTCGCGGATCGTGCTCCTCAGTCTTTGATCCAGATCCCAAGGGGTTTCACATAGAAGCATCGCGATCTCCTTGAATCCGATGATCGATTGTGTCTCTGATTTTGGCCAACTAAATTCTTTGCTTAATGCAATCTGGATTTCCATTATCCTGGCATTTGGATGATCACTCGAATCCTTGATATACCAAGTCAGCGCGCGATCGTACAATGCACTTACCAAGGTGGCCTTTTTAATGTTATCATCCGTAACTCCATGCGCTTCCCACACTGCTCTTACTACGAACCAAAACTAATCCGGATCTTCACTTCCTATTCCTCTGAATACAAGCAACTTGATCGTGCTTGCCATGTTAAACCGCTGGTTTGGTGGAGGTGGTGTGGGTGAAGATGGGGTTGACAGGGGTGACGCAAGTGGTTGTGTTAGTGGAGACGATAGCTATGGGATGCATTGCCTTATCAAACTGATTGCACTCCTTGGAGAAGCCCAAGTGCGCTCTTCCTCATCCTCTTGCGAAGGCGAAATTAACGGATTGTTTCCTAACCCTTCGATACTCTTGTAAGCCTTCCCACTCCATGTCATTCCACTCATTAATGGATTTGCATCACCTGTTTTTCACATAACAACATCTTAATCCAGGTATTCATGGATTTGATGTACCTACCTCACGATCCCTTGAGAAAATTCCGCTCCACTTTGTTGTAGCTCACGATTGTGTCTATTGCAAACTCAGTGATAAACCCTCCTATTATCCAATCCAGCCAATGATCTAATGCTTGCGTGATTTTATCTTCAGATGCCGCTAGCTTGTGCACCAACTTTGGAGTCCACACTAACCGTTGAACGATTTTGCACCTTCCCTGACTGTCAGCTAGCCTTGCAATCCACTCAGACAGTTCTAATGAGAAGGATGCGAAGAAGATCTCGTGGATTTATGTGTATATGTAGCGATGAAGCCAACTCTTCTCAGATATCTACAGGGTTTTGTTTTCTTGCACCACGAACTCATGAAGCTTCTGATCCAACCAATCCTCAATCTCTTTCTTTGTAGGGTTCCATTGTTCCAACATCAGACATCCCCTAGGTAGATCCTGGTCCCGGCAACAGAACCATTTGTTGGCTTATTGGGGCTTGACCCATGTTCATAAGTGTTTTAGACAAACAATTCCCACACTACCTACCCTTTTGGCAACAGTCCACAGAGCACGGACTGAAGTCTCAGATGAGGTAGTATGGGAGGGTGCTGGAACCAGGTTTCTGCACCCTAGGGATGTCTTGATGAGGTCTAGAGGGGTCACGAACCAATCCGCGCACTCGCTTTACTATGCATAGATGTTTGGCCTTCACGTAGTTCGACGATAAGGCACTTCTTATATTCCTTATTATTATTACATTTATTATAGTTCTGATCTACTTCTTATGGTCTTTAATCAAGTATTCAATAGTTATAACCAGCACACACAACCATAAATCTTAAAGACATGCATAAAACTATAACATGAGAATAAACCTATAGATCTGCGACCAGATGCACAATAATTTCAAAAACACTTATCCTTATTGATCTTCTGTTTAGTACAATCCAATTCCACCCTCTGCACTCAACTGCAAGGGTCCACGCACATAGCTGTGGACTCTACCAATCCTCTGTGCACACAGCTGCAAAGCCTACTCTAACTACTACCAACCACGACTCGGACTTACAGACTCTCAAAGAAAATATTGCATTCACAAACCCATAATACTTCAGATCTTAATCAAAGCTACCTTCTACCCTTAGAGCCTCGCTCTATTTGCGCAGGCTGACTCACTTTCTATTATTTAACATTATTTTCAGGCGAACAACCCATTGACTTGATCCATTACAGTTTGTGGTCCACGCACTTCACGAAACTTTTACAATATCATTACCATAAATTGTGGGCTTTAAGCCCCAAAACCATTACATGGGGGATCTGCTACCCAACATTTTGGTAGTGTAGATGGAGGAATATTATGCATTTGAGCCACTCCTAGATCTTTGATAGGAAATTCAAAAGTAACAATGTTTTCCATTTCTTACCAAAATAAAAGAGGTTCTCCATGTACTACTTCGAGACTCCTTCTTTGAATGTTCCTGGCATCTAATCAGTGAAATAAGCACATTGAATGATTGATATTAGCCTCAAAACTCCTCATTCAAAAATGCCACGAAATACCATTTCTTTGTCTTTAACAAGCTATTTGGTATGTATTTTTAGCACATGTTTGAATAGATAAAAGGGGGGCTTCTTACAGCACCCAAGAAATGAAATTTTTTTTTAAAAGAATGTAGGAAAGAAACAAATTCAAAGAATAAATTCCAAGGAAATAAAATTTATGAGAAAAACTAGGTAAAGAGAAAACCAAATTGTAGCACGTTACCAACGTCAATCCCCTAAGCGCCTCCCCAGCAATGGTGCCAAAATGTTGGGTGTAATATAGGGCATACTAATGGACCAACATTTAATTGTCAATCTGGGAGTTCGTAAATTTGGAGGTGCAGCACTGGAAATGCCAGAGAAGGAATTCAACAACCTGCAAACCCTACTTCTATCTTTCCTAATTACGCTTGCAGAATCAAGAGAATGGAAAGAAAATAACGCCAAAAGAAATTTGGTGCCAGAATCGAAAATGAAAGTACGTTGAAAAACCTCAATGAAAGGGACTTCAAATCAGCATAAACAATCCTAATCACTAAAAGATGGAAAAGTAGATATATGGGACTAAACATCAATGAAGTCATCAGAAAGAGAAATAATTAGGTTGTGAAGTGCATTTGTCTTCATTAAATATTTTTCTTCCTGCATTGAACCATCATTCCTACACCGCAACAACATTCCTATCCTGGAATGGTGTTCCTGTACTGAAGCGATGTTCCTACACTGGAAGTAGTATTGTGCCTACACTGAAGATCTTTACCTGCATACAAGAGATCTGAGAATTTTTAAAAGATTACTATGTTCTTGTACATGGAATATCAAATCATGTACTAGAACAGAGGTTCTTGTACTAGGAAACCAAAGTTCTTGTACTTGCATTGTAGCGGCTACAACCACCCTCCAAAATTTTGGCCTGCACCAATTTTGGAGCCTCCCTTGAGAGTTTCACTTCATGACTGCACACACTTGGGTTCACTCCGTGAACTCATGTGAGGATTTTCATCCGCCTTGCTTGTTCATTTCATTCAATTTTCTGCATGTTGGTGCCTTATGACCATGTTCTAGTTATGTTCAAAGTCTTCACTTTGTATGTGCTTGTTGTGTTCGCTATGAAAGCATCTATCACAGTCACACACGGAGTCACATTCACTGTCACGAAAGCACCATCTCGATCAATGAATGATTAATCATGAGTGTCGCGCTTGTCAATCACGCTGTCGGTCAGTCAGGTTGAACATGTGTGTCTGGATGGTTTAGGTCATTTCGTTGTCAAGTCATGTGAGTGCATATTCGTATGATCACCTATGCATCTTTCGATCATTTACACACTTAGTTATTTTTTCTAAAGTTTTGACAATGAGACTCCCCTTTGACAGCCAGACCATCACCCTGCTTTGGAATCGATTGACTGTCAACCAGAATAGTGTAGAAGCGCCAATCTAGTCTTTTCAAGCTGCGCTACCCACAAGCAATCAAATCAACTTCCATGTTGACAACCCAAACAGTCGGACTCAGCAGTCACCCCGGGACTGACTCCCTTCAAAAATTTAGTAGAGGCCACTGACCTCACTCGCTCAACTGACTGACGAAATTGCACAAACAGACCGGACATACACCAAGTGCTCATCTCTGTCTCCTTCAAAAAATTGTGCAGTTTTCTGAGCCAGTCATCTAGACAGTCTACTGGCTACTCATCCAAGAAATTACACAATTTTAATGAGCGAGCCTTCTCCTTCCAGTAGTCCACTCATCTCAGAAGTTGTGCAGAGATGATCAGTAGGCTGACTTCCCAACTTTAGTGAAATTTCCTCGCCAGCAGCTCCTAGCAGAAGACTCCCAGTTCCCTACAGGAATTACGGAGTTTCTACTACCAATGACTAAGCAGCCAACTACCAGTTCCCTCTGGGAAATGTGCAGTTTTGGTTGCTAGTGTCCCCAGCATCCAACTACCAGTTCCCTCTAGGAATTGCATAGTTTCGACTGCCAGTCTTCCGGGCAGTTCCTCCCAAAAATTGCACAATCCCTGCCTCCTGACCCTCCTGATAGCCTGGCCTATTCCTCCAGAAAATTGCGCAATTTTGATCTTCCAGCCCTTGCTTCCTGCTCGTTCCAGAAATTGCACAGATCCTGCCTACCTTGCCTTCTTTCAGCCCGGAATGTCCCTCCCAAAATTTGCATAATTTTTCCTCCCAGCTGAGCTAGATCTCGCAGACAGTCACTATTGACTTAGATTTCCCATTTCCATCACTCAATGACTCTTGCTTAGTTTTCATCAACAGTGCCCAGAGCCGTCATTCTGCATCATAACCTTACTGCCTCTCTCGATCACCTACATTTGAAATGATCATGTTTTATGGTAGACTAGGAGGTTTTGGATTTGATGTCATCTCGTCATGAGTGACTGCAGGTACAGGTTCACCAACAAACATGGCAAGACGATGAATGGGATGAACAAAAGGAGCACATGCAGAAGGACAGGTTCACCAATGAACGAATGAACGATGCATGTGAAATGGATGAACACGACGAACATGCACCTTCACGAACAAATGACCAGTAAAACCTTCCAACATGAAAGCAAGGAACAACATGCTAAAGCTTCATCAAGCAAACCAAGGACCATCGAAGACTCCGTGCACTTCACCATGCAGAGGTGAAGCTGTGATACACCATGAAGACACCCATCACCCAACAACACTGAAGCTCGACATGCACTTCAACAACAACATGAATGTGCCAGCACTGTCATGCCGAGTCATGTCATGAGTCATGTCGCCCACATCTCTACTATGGGCTATGTTTTCAATCAATGTGATGTAATGTGGAAGTCCAAGAGACCCACTTGTTGAGAAAAGGGTCATGTAAGTCAAAAAGTCATGGAAGTCAGATGGTCATGAGGGTAGTCGAACAGCCATAAGGATCAGTTTCACCCTTGGCTATAAATACCCCCTCATTTCTACATGCAAAGAAATTTTTCACCTCAGCTCCTCCCACATATACAAGAGAGTGTAATCTTTCCTTTGAGGAGTAATTAGTGGCTCCAACGCCTCGCACTCAGGGTTAGTGATGTATGGTATAACGATTTGTCTTGGAACTTTTACTTAATTCAAAAGCCTACTACAGGCCAACACGTTTTCACACATGTATTGTATCTGTTGTAAGACTAATCTTTAACACTTGTAATGCATGTTTCTTCTTAACTTGTGTTCTACATCTAAACTATTTCACTTATTGTAATGCATAATCTATTAATCGAAATGTGTTGTATATGTTGTTAACGTTGTCTCGCTCGTGTAGACTACTCTCCTGGACATTAAACAGATATTTCACATGAAGCTTGTTGTAACAACTGTTGCAATCGTTTGGACTAATCGATTGAGTGTTGTATGTGTTATCTTACCTTGTATGTTGTGACTGCTACATCCGTGTCGACTGCTCCTCTGGAATCTGTGCATGTCCTATTGTGTTGTGTGTTCCTAGTCAAGTTAGGACTGCATCCCATCCAACTTGGGACTCACTTTTACCCTCTCCCTTTACAGTGAAAGAAACATTGACATGAGTACACTTACACTCACCGACATGTGAAACTCACTTCTTGAAGATAAGAAAACCACTCTCTTGTGCTGAAAAGCAAGAGTTGACGAAAATCCTTAAGACAATGGCAACCAGGCCATCATATCGGATGGGACTCCCACACCAAACGGTGTGAGGTATAGTTGGGAATTCATACCGAGGTGATCCCCTGAATCTTGGCGGGTCCAGCACCGTAAACAACTTGGTTTCCAAATTGATTGCAAGAAATAAAAGCATGTCAACTAAGAAAAATAAATGCAAGGTGGAAACAGAACTGTAAAGTGAACCTTTATAGGCAAAATGAATTGTTCACTAATTTCATGCTCGGAAATGAAAGGTTCTTTCACATCCAAAGGGAAATTCTATTGAAATAAGAAACCATTTTACTTGGAAACTACTTTGACCCAAACATTTGCAAGCTCTTTCTTGAGATGACTGTTCATTGAGTAGATCAGATCTACACCCTTATACAAATAATTGTTTTAAATTAGGGAATCCTTCTGATAAATTCATTATTAAGTCTAGAAACGAATGCTAATACAAATCCAATTAATGCAACAATGTTTTAGTGAAATCTTATTGACATTAATCAAATCTAAATCTGAACTTGAATATTGGAATATGCTTCACTAAAAATCCAAACACTATGTTGTCACTCACTGCATCGTGGGTTTCAATTGGTCGAAGTTGCCCAAGAATAGTGAAATTTTGGAGCCACTGTCCCAGACCAGAGAAGATCCCAGAGTTGTGCCAACCCCCTCTAATGCCTAGTGCTCAGAAAGATCTTTCCAACAGTATATAGAAGTCTTAAAGTGGACTTCCAGAGCTAAAGTTAAAGCCCATGAAAGGACCCCTATAAAGGTTGTTGGGTAGCGGATACCCCCATAGCCAGTTTTGGGGCTTAAAGCTCGATTTTTGTTCATTGTAATGTAAATACCCTGCAAAATGTGGGTGCGAAGCGCGAGAGTCTAGGGTTGTCTACCCTAAAATAATGTAGAATGTGTTGGCCTACCCATGGTCCGTGGACCCTGGGATTGTATAAATAGAGCGAGGCTCTATGTGTAGAAGGCAGTTTTTAGTCTTGAATAATATGATGGGTTTTTTAATGAGGAATTCACTCTGAGTCTATAAGTCTAAGTCTTGGCTCGTAGTAGTAGGAAGAGGCTCTATAGCTATGTGTGCAAAGGCCTGGTAGAATCCGCAGCTGCGTGCATGGATGCCTGCAGCTGAGTGCACAAGGCAGAGTTGGGATTGTATCTTAACGGAGGATTAATAAAAGATAAGTTGATTCTGGAATATTGGGAATTTTCTCATAGATCTATGTGTTCATACTTCTGTTATGCTTATTCAACGCTTTATGGTTTTATGATTGTATGCACTTGGTATGAATGTTGAATGAGAATATTGGGTATACACAATTAAGTCCAGATCTATAATAATAGCATAGTGAAGATCAAAGATCTAGATAGCACTTCTTTGCACTCTTTACAAAGCTGCGCGGAAGTAGTCGCACTAGTTGCAAAGGTTAGACGGTTGTGCGAAGCAGCGCAAGCATGTAGGTTGGGCTCGAGAACTTCCTAAGGCCTCATCAAGACATCCCTAGGGTGTGGAAACCTGGTTCCAGCACCCTCCCATACTACCTCGGGTGAGACCTCAGTCCGCATACTGCGAACTGTTGCCAAAATGGCCGGTAGTTTCGTGATTTTTTTGGCTAAATCACTTCTAAACCTAGGTCAAGCCCCATCAAGCCAACAAATGGTTCTGTTTCCGGGACCAGGATTTGCCTAAGGGATGTTTAATGTCGTGCCGTTGGAACCCTACGAAGGAAGAAATTGAAGATTGGTTGGATAAAAAGATTCACGAGTTCGTGAAATAGGGGAACAGAACTCTGCAGATATCTGAGAAGAGGTGGCTGGATCGCTACATATATACAGAAATCCACGATATCTTCTTTGCATCCTTCCTGTCTAAACTATATCACTGGATCGCGAGGTTAGGCGACAGCCAGAGAAGGTACAAGCTTGATCAACCAATAGTGTGGACTCCAGAGTTAGTGCGCAGACTAGAGGCATCAGAAGATAAGATCATGCAAGTTATGGACCATTGGCTCGACTGGATAGTAGGAGGGTTTATCATTGAATTTGCGATAGACATGACTGTGAGCTACAGTGAAGCAGAAAGACGTTTTCTCAAGGGACCGCGAGGTAAGTACATCAAATCTTTGAATACCTAGATTAAGATTTTGCTATGTGAAAAACGAGTGATGCAAATACCTTAATGTTTGGAATGATGCGGAGTGGAAAGGTCTACATAAGTAGTGGGGAATTAGGAAACAGTCCCTTAATTTCACCTTCGTGAGAGAACGAGGAAGAGCTCACTCAGGTCTCTCTGAGGAGTGCGGTCAGTTTGATAAGGCAATGCATTCTGCAGTTACCATCTCCACTTACGCCACCACTTGTGTCACCTCCTTCACCTCCATCTTCACCCACACCACCTCCAGCAAACCAGTAGTTCAGTATGGCGAGTGCAATTAAGCTACCCGTATTCAGAAGAGTAGGAAATGAGGACTTGGATCAGTTCTGGTTCATGGTACGAGTAGTGTGGGAAGCATAAGGGGTTATGGATGATAACATTAAGAAGGCTACATTGGTTAGTGCACTACAGGATCTCGCATTGATGTGGTATATCAAGCACTCAAATGATCATCCAAATGTTGAAATAGTGGAGATCCAGAATCCGCTGAACAGAGAATTTAGCCAGACAATATCAGAGACGCAATCAATCATCAAATTTAAGGAGATCACAATGCTTCCAAGCGAGACCCCAAGGGATCTGGATCAATGGCTGAAGAGTACAATCCACGAGGCTAATATGACACTAAAGGATGTGCAGCACCATGCATGGCTTGTCGCGTCTTTGACACCCCACCTGAGGATGGCGCTATCATAATAGAAGCTTTCAACCCAGGCCAAAGCATTGGAAATGGCGATGAGGTTTCATGAAACACCGATGCAGGATCCGGGGCTAAGAGTTCAACATATTCACGCACAGCTATAGAATCTCTGCCTAGAAATGCAGAGCTTGAAGCAGGATAGAGCACCACAGCCGAAGGCGCGCGAGGAAGTGTGGTGCATAAAGTGCAAAGGCCAGGGCCATCATTGTCCAATTTTCGCAAATTACTTGGCAGGAGGGGGGCCAATACCATTGAGACCAAAGGCGCAGGCAAGGCTAAGTGCAACACCCCCACTATGGTGCGCGATCTGTCAAATTGGAGGAAAACACACAACGGACAATTGTCATTTATTGCAAAAGTATACACAGACTCCACAGCAGCTGTTTTTTAATTTTTGTAGGTCGGTGGGCTAAGACGAGCATACGTGTCGCAACTACTTGTTGATGATGGAGCGGACCCCAGCATATAGAATGCAGATAGAAACGCGAGGCCTCGACCTAGACGCGAGGATGGCGCACACTGGATTTTAGGGCCGAGGTCGAGTAGGAGGAGGGACGGGCCCAAGAAGGGGCCGCGGACAATTAATTTGTTACAATTACGGAGGACCAGGGCACTACACTCGCGATTGTACCAACCCAACGAGAATATCTTGTTCATGTTGTGCTCATTTTGATCATCAAATGGTATATTGTCCTACGTTGATCGCACAAATGTGCAAGAAAGGGGTACTCCAGCCTACTCCGACTCAAAATGTCGAAATGATGAGATCTGAACCATGCGAGGAAGACCCAAATGTGAATATGGTGCTGAGAAGCGATGCGACCAGAGGAGAAGATAAGGGGAAGCAGCTTGAGGAGAATACATGGGTTCATAAGGCTCCTACAAAGGAACCTAAGTTTGACTTGGAATGCATAAAGGTGACATTTTTGGAAGCCAAGAAGAGCTTCACAGAGGCCTCTACTTCAGGTAGTAAGGATCAACCAAAGCCAGAGTGGATCCTTCTATGCTTACTACCTTTTTAGAGACATGCATGAAACTTTTGCATGATAATAAGGCAGTTAAGCGACTACAAGAGTTGATCACCAGGTGCGCGGGATCAGGGGAACTGCGCATGGTCCGAAAACTAGGAAAGCATGCATTACGCACTGGGAGGGAGATGAGGTTGACAGCACAGAATGGTGAATACGAAATGGATCAAGTAATCTTGGACCTGGGGTCTGACATGAATGTGTTACCAAAACAGACTTGGGAACATATGGGCAAGCCTGTGTTAGAGTGGCCCCCTATTTAATTACGAATGGTGAACCAACAGAAGATTTTGCCCATGGGGAGGTTGCAAGGGGTAACAGTTGATATCAAGGGCATGAGCAAGCAGACGGACTTTGAAGTGATAGAGATTGTTGATGACAACAATCCTTATCCTGCGTTGCTAGGAATAGATTGGGCCACCGATATGAATGGAGTCATCAACCTGCAGAAGTGAAAGATGATATTTGAGAAAATGTCTCTACACGTGGTAGTTCTGCTGGATCCAGCAAAAGGAGCGTGCTACACTAAACGTGTGCGTGATGATGACAACGATGATGAGCTAGATTTCATTTACGAGATAATGGCACAAGACCAGGATCGAGTGAACCCGACTGCAGATGGCAGAATCTCGTGGGAACGTGACAGTTCTTGTACTTCAGATTCAGATGAAGAAGTAGAACACTGGCAGAATAGGTTGCATGAAGTGACCACACTGAATTGCAACATGATGATTAGATCACTCCAGTGCATAATGACAGAAGCAAGGGAACTGCCAACATATGATGGGATAACAGCGGTGGATGAATTCTTAGACAAAATTGAAAGGGCAGTACCGAAATAGCAACGGTATGATGCAATGAAATGGGCGTTGCTCGCGACACCCACACGGTGGTGGAGTACACATCAGAAGACTATTGGAAACTGGTGTGAATGTAGAATACAAATGCACTTATAGTTTGAAAGCCCCTAGTGTCGAACAAGAGCCAAGCATCCAGGATGACGTAGTTTGTGCACCCACCTGTGTCGATGGGTGAGAAAAGGTGTTGTGCAAGCACATCCCAGACTAAGGATTGACATTCGGAACCAGCTGCAGCAGCAGGAAATGCGTCACGCACCAAAAACGTTCCACATAAAAGCACTCAAGAGGATACACGGGACTTGGAATAAGGTTCACCAGGCCAGATGGACTGATTGGGACCAACGTGTACCAGCGGTTTGATGGGCCTCTTGGGCCATGTACAAGACTCTAAGCATGAAAATGATCGTAAAGATGATGGGCAGAGTTGAGGCCATAGGTTTGGGAGGAAGGAATCCTTGTACAACTAGAACAAGTCATAAGGACCAGGACGAAGGAATTTTGCTACCGCACGAGACCAAACAAATGTAGATTCAGGAATCCATTCGGTGAGGGCACTTGAAAATGCGTGAACTTGAAGAAGATCGAGTATGGCTGAGGAAGAAAAGAAAGATCTTGGATGAAGAAATCAACAGGCTGGAAATCAAAATTACACAAGTAGGCTGTGGAAAAACTAAGCCTGATAGAACAAAAAGTAGGCAACCACACTACCGCATTAGAAGGATTTGGGGTTTTGCTACCATGGCTATGGTTGCACCTCACTGGATAGAGGGATTGGGGTCACACACCACGTAAAGGAGAATGTGAAGCGTTGTATGACATCAAGGTAATTGCGGGGTACCCGTGGACTAGGATGGAAGGTGCAGCGAAGCCTCGCGCAGGTGGAGTAACCACCTAACTAACTGTCACGATAGGGGAGCTGCGCGAAATGGAAATTGTGCACAGGATCAGTATGATGCACGGGTCACTTACGGGCACAGGGGGCCATACTATCGTGCAGGTAGACTAAGAAGGGACCATTGGGGTCATTGTTCATGACAAGTTATCTCATTTAAGACAACAAGGAGCGGGTGGCAAGCAATTAAGACACAACGTCAGAACTCAATTTGAAACGATTTGCCACCAAAATGGCATTAATGAGCCAGAAGAGGGGGGAACGGTCGAATTTGAATTTCAGCAGGCCTATAAATCCCAGATGGTCCTCCACTGAACAACCCTTGGCATCTTGAGAATTTAGTTATTGAGTATGGACTTTACGGCTTTGAAAGCAAGTTCAGTGTTTGCAGCGTTACTGAAAGAGACGCAGGACCTTCTGAGCAGAGCAATGTCGACTACCAAGGAATTTGCACCGAGCCGTATGTCACTTGTGGGAGATGTGTCGAAAATCCAAAAATTGCCTCGAACACCGAGGACTAAAAAGGACCCATAGGGAGCAGGACTGGTTCGTGTGTCTCCGCGCAACCCATGGTTTGGTAAGCTATCTATGGAGGAGAAGGGGAGAATGGTTAATATTGAGAGCGATGATGAGGAGGATGATTTCCAGGCATTCGTAGAAGAGATTGAACCTAAGGTAGAAATGGAGGAAGACATCTCGCCAGTACGCGCCGTAATAAAGCTGCCCAAGTATGTTCCTCCATGGAAAGGGAGGGTAAAGGTACCTAAATATTTGGATGACGTTAAAAGTGCACTCAAAACCCTGTTTCTCCCCAAGGGAATTCTTTTTGAAGGTCTAGCTATGGTTCACATACCCACGATGAAGTTTGAAGACTGGGACCGTGCGGATAGTGAAAATTTCCCTCATTTGGAAACTAGCCAACTGATGAAACAAAGCAAGGAGGGGGTAGTTATAGAGCTGCAGCCACAGAAATGGCTGTGCGGGATGGAGGAGGCTAGGCTACTCCACCTCCTATGGATTCCACACTTTCATCAGGCACCAATTACGATATTTCTCATCAAGCAACTTCTTTTCCTGGTGCATGATGGGTACATGTGGTTGGAGGAGCCCATTCCCATCACGACAAAGCTTATTCATCGGATTTCTTAGCTTCCCTGTACAAGAAAGGACCCCGCGAAAGTAGTTGGCACAAGTGGAGACTTAGCGATTGCAGAGGCCATGAACAAGAAATATAAATTGGAGAAGAAGCAAAGGGGTTACGTTATTACGAGCATTCAAAATAGAGGAGTCTGAGTCGTTACCTAGTTGCTGGCAGGAAAAGTGATGCGAAAATGTCGAGGCAATGATGTACCAGCAACAGTCATCGTGCTGGCCAAGAAATGCGTAGAAGGGGTACGGTTCAACTAGGTGCAGTTCCTCTGTGAAGAGTTCCTGACTAAATGCAGGGAGTCCCAAGAGCAGGGTAAGACCTTCCACTATGCGTGGTTCCTCTTATCCATCCTGTTGGTGGCGGGAGAATTGCTTGAGGATAGTTAGTTTCCTCCCCTTGATTAGGACTTGCTAGAGGCAACAAAATACACATCACTCTGGGTGACGAAGTATTCCACGTGCATCCGTCAGATCAAGATCTTCTGGATACTCATGGAGGTGACCATACAGTTGGGGATGAACAAGCAGCCAAACCTATCCCCCTCAGTATACAACAGACTACAGAGCTTTGCAAACTTTAAAGCCAATATGCACAATGTGTATATCAGGGCGCGGAAGGATCCGGAGTAGAAATGGACTGCACTCCACTTCATTGCAATTGATGATGTCGTTTTCATGGTGCTTGGCTCATGGCCACCGAAATGGCTTGCAATAGATCTGGAGGTGCGTGATGAGACGACAATTCAAAAACAAAAGGATTCCACCAAGATGCTAGCACAACAGAAGCAAAAAGAGTAGCTAGTTACAGAAGTACGAGCTACCCGTGAGGCAGCGAAGGCCTCCATGGAAAAGGCAACAACAGTTCCAGCATCTAAGGCCACCATGACGCAGGAAGGAAGAGGCCCGGAACCGACCACAGGCCAAGGGACAGATGACACAGCGGTAGGTGCGGACCCACACATATCATCAACACAACTAAAGTTGTCGCATAGTACAGAATGGAGAGGGCCACGAAAAAAGACCAAGGCTTCCAAACTAGACGGGGAACCTATTACACTGACCGAGGGTGACCTATACGACATCGGCAACACAGTTCGTGAGGTCACCAGGGAGGCACTCCAGGAAGCAATGACAGAGTAGCAGAATGTGTTGGGAGCACTCAGGGCATAATTCCAGGAACTTCAGGTGCAGCCCCTATAGCAGGGAATGATAGCCACAGGTACATCATCGACAAAGCAATTGTTGTAGGCCAAAATGGCTAATACCATTGTGCTACAGGAAGGAGAACTGATAGCGGACAACACAAAGGACCGAGCCGCAATAGGTCGGCTCAAGGGACTTTGCCTAAACTTGGCTACCCTTCCGCGAGAGATATTATACCAGCTGTAGGATGGAGTGACGGCAGAGCTCCGTGCTAGAGAGGGACACGTAATACAAATGCTCAGTGAACAAAAAATCAACATCAAGCAACTGAGCCTCCAACGTGATGAAGTGGTAGCACAGACTCAGTAGTTGGAGCAAATTGTCAAGGAAGCATGTCACGGCGTCCTCAAGCTAGAGATTGTGACAGACTTACCAGTAGGTATGCGAATCCACAAATTAGCTAGTGAATTCCGCGAGGCCAAGGAGGAAGCAACGAGGATCCAGCTAGACCTCAACCTGTAGATCATGGAACTGTGGCTAAAGGCACAACCCTCTACACCCCCTAAAGTCAGAGAGCAGTGCCACCACGCCATTCAATCGGGGTTGGAAGCAATAGAGCAAGCCATATAGGATTGTACAGGCTTGTTAGATCAATCACTCTTCACCCTCACTTCACTGTAGGGAGACCCAACACTACAACCTATAGAGATAGAAGCGCGGGAGTTGCAGCAGGCCTATGAAAATGTCTAGGGGACTGCGCAGACAAATGCCCTTACTCAGTGACTGGCCAAGATGAGGGAGACCTAGGCTCTGAAGGAACAGGTGGACGATGCACATCAGAAAGAAACAATTATTAAATCATGCATCCAACCTTGGCTCGAGGAAGCATTCACGATCACCGCCAAGATCGAGGGCAAGTTGGCACAGATGCAGGGCATGTATGCACTTAGGCAAGGAATTTCACCTGACAACGAGTCATTGGAGAACTGCACACAAATGATACATCAGACAGCGGAAGAATGTGTTACAGACGTAAGTGAAGTGCAGAGGTTGTTGGATGGACTTCGTGTGAAGATCACGGCACCAGCCGAGTGACTTGGGATGAGTCATTATGATTGTGTTGCAGGCCTGTTGGGCAACGGATCCCCCCATAGCTAGTTTTGGGGCTTAAAGCCCGATTTTTGGTCATTGTAATGTAAAGACCCCGCAAAATGCAGGAGCGGAGCGTGAGAGTCTAGGGTTGTCCACCCTAAAATATGTAGAATGTGTCGACCTACCCATGGTCCGCGGACCATGGGATTGTATAAATAGAGTGGGGCTTTATGTGTAGAACGTAGTTTTTAGTCTTGAATAATATGATGGGTTTTTGAATGAGCAATTCACTCTGAGTGTTTAAGTCCAAGTCTTGGGTGGTAGTAGTAGGAAGAGGCTCTGCAGCTATGTGCGTAGAGGCCTAGTAGCATTTGCAGCTATGTGCATGGACCCCTACAGCTAAGTGCACAGGGCAGAGTTGGGATTGTATCTTAACGAAGGATTAATAAAAGATAAGTTGATTCTGGAATATTGGGCATTTTCTCATAGATCTATGTGTTCATACTTCTGTTATTCTTATTCATCACTTTACGGTTTTATGATTGCATGCACTTGGTATGAATGTTGAATGAGAATATTGGGTATACACAATTAAGTCCAGATCTATAATAATAGCATAGTGAAGATCAAAGATCTAGATAGCACTTCTTTGTGCTCTTTATAGAGCTACGCGGAAGAAGTCGCACTAGTCGCAAAGGTTAGACGGCTATGCGGAGTGACACAAGTGCACAGGTTGGGCTTGAGAACTTCCTAAGACCTCATCAAGACATCCCTAGGGTGCGGAAACCTGGTTCCAACACCCTCCCATACTATCTCGGATGAGACCTCAGTCCGCACATCACGGACTGTTGTCGAAAGGGTCGAAAGTTTCGAGATTTGTTTGGCTAAATCACTTCTAAACCTAGGTCAAGCCCCATCAAGCCAACAAGGGGCCCAACAAATGAAAAATTGGCTAAGTGTTGGGAAATAATTGCAATCGGGACAGAAGGGGCCCATTGCATATTGGCCATTAGTGAAGGAAAAGGGCTAAAGGCTTAAGACTTATCGGCTGTTTGTGGAGGCCAATTGTTATTTTCCATATCACATCTTGTACATCGACCATTGGTGAGTTACAAAGCACAAGGACTATGGCCAGGGGTCGATTTGTGATATAAACCAAAATCACCGAGAGAGTTGATTCTCAAAATTCAAGGGAAAGCATGAAAAAACAAGGGCTCAGCCCGCCTTTTTCTCTCTCCTCCAGGGGGCCATGCTGCAGCCTCTGATTGGCTTGTTCAGCTGACATGCCAGCTAACGTTAGTAGTGACGCAGTAGGTACGGATTGACATGGAAGGCGGACATGTGCCATTCATTTTTGGCACTTTCATGGGTCCTATGAGGCGGTTTCCAGGGGCCACATGGTATCACTCATTAGGCGACATTTGGTAGTGATAATATCAGCAGTAACATCACCAATATATTAGCAATCACAGGAGTAGAGAGGTAAAATATTCAAAGGCTACGGTGTGAGGCCGATTGCGATACGCAAGATTTTCCTCCGGACGCGATAAAATATTAAAACTAGGTTTATAAAGACCCCACGCATGGACTAGAGGCCCACTCCACTAGTTAAGGGGAAAATTTAAAAGTCTTGTTTCATCCGTTGTAGAGGAAAAGGCCCGTAGCTATGTAATTGCACTGATAAACAAAGAAGGTTTCTAAACCACCACGTCATGGCATTGAAGACACAGTACAAATTTTTAAAGGTGAGGTGGTTTAGTAGCCAGTGGATCACTACAAGCAGGTGGACATTCAAGATGAAGAATTGGCCGATTCAGAAGAAGGATGTTGACACAAAGGTCCGGGTATCAGCAATGAAGAAAGTAGTGGAAAAAAAGATAGAGGGATGTAAAACAGTGCAGGGGGCCATACTCTATGCCATGATAGTACCAACATACTGATATGATCATAGGATGGGCTAGAAAATCTCTAGTTCTTTTTCCTTTAGGTCCATTTATTTTGTTGTACTAAAACATGTCGCCCATCCTAAGGAATTCAAATATGTAATATTTTTGGGCCATAAATCCATTTAAGGTTGATACAGCTAGTCTATCAAATGGAGGAATAGGGACATTAGATGTTTTATGCAATTAATTATCTTGCCCATCTTCCCAGATAAATCAAGGAATGCAAGACTTAGACAAGGTTCAAAAATGCTAGGAAAAAGACTGCATGTATAATTTTATACTGTATTTCCTTTGTAATACCCGTCTGTCAAAATATCAATGAAACTGTGGTGATTCCATATTCAAACGATTACAATATGTGTTCCCCTCTATTTTACTCATTAAAATGTTCATGCTTCTTCAGCCGATTTATGTAGTTATTGTTGCTAGATATGTTTCAAGCTCTCTTATATATTTGTTGGTAAGTTGTATGTTAATGAAAATGCCTATAACCATCCCACAGATTCATTTGTCTTGAAAAAGCTTATGTATACGCCTGTGAGAGTCATTGTGATTATATCTTTAAATGTGAAACATATGAATCATAGCCTTCAATCCTTCCTTTAGACCTCATTTCCTCTTGTAACCCAAATAAACATAGAAATCCTTACTATCTCGAGATCTTTGTGTTCAACATTGAATTATTTAGGCCTTAAGCTCTATACGATGAGTTTCTCTCCTCTAGTATCCTCTTTCACCCACTCTGTAAAATATTATTAAGCTGTAAGACCTTGAAGCTCTTGGCCTCCACTATTTTGATGATTATTTCTGAGATCTGAATTTGTGAAGAAGTATTTAAAATCCATGTTTCATTTCTTTGGATTAATAAACCAACCTATTTCCTATATAATACATATGAACCTATAGAATTATAAGTGTTGTCTCCAGAAAATTCAAATCTTTTGAGACACACCATTTTAGATGTGCCCACACACTGGTCTTGAAGCAATCCAAGGATGTCTCTAGGAGATACAACATCTTTTGGTGTTGTTGTCAAGGACTTATTGAAGGATTTTTCCCTTGACATATGACAAACTGAAGCACTCTTTGAATAGGTGATCAAATTCTATTTTGATAGTACTCAAATCACCTTGGTGACTTGACACCCTCTCCTCATTACAATTCATTGCCCTGGCTTCTAAAAGGCTACATACTCTCTTTGATACATCCCAATAGAAATATCCATTCGTATTTGACCACGAAAAATTAATCTCCAAGAAAGTATGGAAAGAAAAAACTCCCCCAGACTGTGTTACTACCTCTCCAGCCTTTGCAGTTCCCTCTTCTAGTTCTTGAGCAACTACTACTCAACTAGGGCTCACTCCTCAGGCCCTGACATACCCTCCTTCTCCTATGACCCCTGTGGTCTTGACCTTATTCCCTCAAGAAAAATTTGAACCCTCCTCCTCTTGTCCAAATGGCTCTTCCAGGTTTCTTGCTAAATAAATATGCACCTCTTGATCTACCCCAGCCTCTGAGTAAGCACAAAGACTACCTAAAGCATCTGCCTAGGTTCAATGGGGAAGATGATAATATGACACAAAGTCACATTGAAACCATTAGTGTGTTTTCCAAGAACATAAATGTGGAACAATTGGATGTGGTTATGAGACTGTTTGTACAATCCCTCGATGAAGAGGCTAGAAAATGGATCAAATCCCTGCCTAATGCCTCCATCACTACATGGAAGAACCTTGAAAACTCTTTCACCCAGAAATGGGGTGAAATGAGGAACCATGAGTACCTCCTTACTGATTTCAATGTAATAAGAAAAAATTCGAAGGAGCATACCACATAGTTTATCAAAAGATTCAATAAGCAATTCAATAACCTACCAACTGACATAAAGCCTTCCCCAGCTGCAGCCCAAGTGGTTTTATTGGGAGCCTTTAACTCAGATGTTGGTTTTACCCTGAGAGAAATGAAATCTACCACTTTGGACCAACTTCAAATTGGTGCTCTCAAAGTAGAAGCAAATCTGGCCTCGGCAGGAAAGACGAGGGTAAAGAAAGAGCCCATGACACCCCAGAGAGGGAAAGAGGAGACATCGTCCTCTAGTCTGAACAGAGAATCACCAGACCTAAAGATAGATGATTTGGATAAACTCATCAAAATTTTATCATAGAAGTTTGGGAAGCTTGAAATTGAGAACAAGAACCTCCCCAAGGAAAAATTCTCAAATCAATAATCGGGGCTATAACCACCAATACAGAAGGCCTCCACTACAACTACTTCCAAGGGAAAGAAAGGAGCATCTTGATCAAATTTTGCCTCCCTTATACTTGGAAGATAGTCCTGATGAACAATCATTGGATACTCAAGATATGCAGGGCAATATATGTTAGTTTTGCTGAAGAGGAAAATGAGAGTATGGCCCACGAGTAGGCCACTCATTACAGAGAAGAAAGTGCAAAGGATGAAGATCTAGATTATTATTGCAAACAATTTGTAGAGTTCATGCAAACTCAGCCACTCTAAGATATTCCAAGAAGAGAATAAGGACTCAAAATAACAAGGGGAATCCGCTCCCCATGTGTTTCTCCAACACAGACAAAGGGAAGGGTAAGCTGCATCTTGACCCACCCAAGGCAGGAGTCTCTACAAAGAAAGAGAGAAATGATCCTAAGGGACACACAGGAAAAGAAGAACTTGTGTAGGTGATAGTTCACAGTGGGAAAGAAGAAAAAATAAAACCGAGAGATGAAAAAAAGGCTCAACATGCATTCAATCTCCAAAAGGAGCTGGAAAATGTAAAAATTATTGTTCCCCTTACTATGCTCCTAACCCACCCTCATTAACAAGCTCAAGTCTCCCAATTTATGCATTTATGTAACTCTCTGCCACCCCATGAAAATTTGAACCTACAAGAGGAGAGGCCCATGGTTGTTTTGGGCCACACGTGGAAGAATCAGATCCCTCTACTGCACCTTTTTATGTGACATTTTTGGTCCATGACCTTTTTCTTCATAACTGCATGCTGGATTCGGGAGCTTCACACAACCTCATGCCACTATCTGTAATGGAACAGCTGGGCTTAGAGATCACTAGGCCATACAAAGCCTTGCACTCCTTTGACTCAGAGAGTCAAGTGCTTTGGCATGATAAAGGATCTGGTGATAAACTTGGCCCAGATCTTAGTCAAAAGTGTGGTTATTGATATAGTGGTGGCCGACATACCTCCTCGGTTTGGAATGCCCTTATCCAAAGCTTGGGGGTTAAAGGTGTGTGGTTCCATCAAGCTGGATTTGACTTATGCTACCATCCCCACTTTCAGAGGTGAGAAAAGGAGGCTATACAAAGAATCACGGTTTGTGAAAACCATGAACCCTGCTGAAGGCTAAAAAAACTCCCCTATGTATGGGAGAGACATTGAGATTTCCTACCTATTCTTGGAGGAAGATGAGAACCTCTTAGAAGAAGTATCAAGGCACCTGACAAGACAGTTGAGATACCAACATTTAAATGAAATTGAAGTATAGAAATTGTACTTCAATGGGGCCAATTCAAAAGAGGGAAATGGAGCTAGAACATTGTTAGTATCTCCGGAAGGCAGCATGATACCCCTCTCATTCAAACTTGAATTTTAGGTGACCAACAATGTAGCAGAATATGAGGCATTTCTTCCGAGACTACAAACAACAATAAAGATGAACATCAAATGCCTAGCAGTCTATGGAGATTCCAAATTGGTCATGAGGGAGGTCGGAAATCAATGCCAGGACAAACATCCCAGGCTAAGGACATACCGAAATGAAGTGTGGGACTTAATCAAAAATTTCTTCGTGGCCTTTGAAATTCAGTTTTTGCCCAGAGAAGAAAATAGAATAGCCGACTTTCTTGCAATGGCTATAAGTACTTTCAGGCCCCCCCAGAATCCTCTCCTCAGATATGAGATAGAAGTTAGGCACAGACCTTCAATACCTGACAATGTCAAGCACTGGAAGGTGTTTGAAGATGATGAGTAGGTAAAAAGGTTCATAGAATTCATTGGGGAGTTTGCCCTCTCTACCATCGACCAGGAAGAAGGAGAAGCTAAACAAGGAGCCACCTCGTGGAAAGACACGGTGGCTGGGAAAAAATTGCAACTTAGAGGGAACACCATCCCTCGTGCACTTGTTCCACTAGAAAGGATTTTCAATAAATATGACATAACATCCAAACCATTAGCTGCTGAGAAGCACAAGAAAGTCAAAGACTACAACCTCGGGTCTGAGGAGGAGCCTCAGATAATCAGGTTGTCCAAACTAATCCCCTACAATACAAAAAAACGTATTTAAATCTATTAAAAACTTAAAAAGATGTATTTTCTTGGTCATATGACGATTTGAAATGATTTGATACCAATGTTATTCAGCATAAGATCCCTCTGAAGAGTTGGATAAAGCCCTGCAAACAAAAACTCAAACAAATAAACCCACTCTTACTCCCCTCCATTAAAAGGGAGTTAAGAAAGTGGTTGAACGCCAAGATCATAGTCCCTCTAAGGTATTATGAGTGGGTGGCTAATTTGTTCCCTCTTCGGAAGAAGAACGGGGAAATAAGGTTATGCGTGGACTTCCAAAACCTTAATTGAGCATCCCTAAAAGACAACTACCCACTGCCCAAGATGGATTGCATACTGCATAAGGTAGTGGGTGCAGCCAGGATTTAAATGATAGTTGAATTCTCAGGATATAACCAAGTGGTGGTTCACCCTGAAGACCAGAGAAAGACTACTTTCACCTCCCCGTGGGGGACCTTCATCTACACCCGTATGCCCTTTAGGTTGATGAATGTAGGATCCACATTCCATATAGCAATGGACATAGCCTTCATGGGCGAGCAAGATAAGTTTGTGGCAGTCTACTTGGATGATATCACAATCTTTTCCAAGAGAGATGAAGAACATATCCTCCACCTAAAACTCACTTTCAAGAAGTGTAGGAGGTATGACCTTTCTCTCAATCCAAAGAAATCTCAGTTCTCCCTAAGCGAAGGAAAGTTGCTTGGACATATAGAAGCGCAGGAAGGTGTGAAGATTGATCTTGAATGGGTTAAAGCCATCAGCCTTATCCCCCTACCAAGAAATAAAAAAGAGGTCCAAGCCTTTCTGGGGAGGATAAATTTCTGAAGGCGGTTCATACCTAACTATGCTGAGATAGTTAAAGGTATCACTGATATGCTCAATAAGCATAACGAAGTTAAGTGGCACACCGCCCCCCATGATTCTTTCACTAGGATCAAAGAAGCTTTGGTTGAGGCCCCAATGCTAGTTAGCCCTGATTATTCAGTTCCCTTCTATATATTTTCTTTCACCTCTCTGCATACCATTGTTGCAGTGCTATTACAGAAAAACAAGGAAGGTCACGAGTAGCCTATTTCCTTTTTCATCCAAGTCCTAAGGGACATTGAGCTAAAGTATGACATATTGGAAATACAAGTGTATGCACTGGTTAAGGCACTCAAATCATTTCATATGTATGTACTATAGTCCAAGGTCACAACATTTGTCCCGACAACTACAGTCAAAGACATTCTGGTGCAGGGAGACAACAAAGGGAAGAGGGGTAGATGAATAGCTAAAATACAGGAATATGAGCTGGAAATCATGCCTACCATGTTCATCAAAGGCCAGGGGTTGGCCAAGATTTTTTCTGAATCCAGCTGCCAAGCTCTAGGAATCAGCTTGATCACAGAGGAGGGAAGCCCAGAGGATGAACAAAGCAAAATAAAAATGATTGAACAGAAGATCTATTCCAAATATGAGGGGTCGCTCAGGTATAAGAACATTGTTCATTACCTATTATTCATAAGATGCTCATTGGGACTAGATAGATCTAAATACCAGAGTCTGAGAGTGCAGGCACAAAAATAAAATATACCTAATGGACTTCTCTATTGGAAGGACACGATGGGGGTATTGCTACTATGTGACGTTGAGGGAGAAACCAGTGAAGTGATTGAGGTTTTCCATCTGGGAGTCTGTGGAGGACACTACAGTTGGAAGGCAACGGCACACAAAATCCTCAAGGAAGGATTTTTCTGGCCCACACTATTTGGAGATGTTTATTCTCAAGTCAGTTCATGCCAAAAATGCCAATTGTTTGTTGAAAGATAGAAATTTTCTTCTCTCCCCTTGATTCCTGTGCATGGAGAGGAATCCTTTGGATAGTGGGGATTGTACTTCATTGGAGAAATCAACCCACCTTCCAGTGGCCAAAACAAGTGGATTTTATAAGCCACTGACTATTTTACCAAGTGGGTAGAGGTTGTCCTAGCTAGGAATGCTATTGATTTAGTGGTGATAAAATTCATGGAGGAGAACATAATGTCCCACTTTGGAAAATCATCACTGATAATGCACAGGTCTTCAAATCTGCCAATTTCACCAACATCAGCCACAAATTCAACATCATTATTGGGCACTCCACTACATACTACCCTTAAGGGAATGGCTTGGCTGAGTCTTCAAATAAAACTGTGGTAATAATTCTAAAGAAGACCATCACTGAAAATCAAAAAAACTGGGACTCTCAATTAAAGTTTGCTCTCTGGGCTAACCATGTAACTGTTGGGTTATGTTATATTCTTTCCACGACTAGCCCACGTAGTTAATCGGGGGTTAGAAGGGGGGAGGAGCCCCCCTTTCGTTGCGCCGATTGCGTAGCGGGGGGGGTTTCACAAGGGGTTTGAGGGGTGCAAGTAACCCCACTCTATGGGGTCCGGGGCAACGCCTCGGAAAATTTTGTTTCTGGACCCTATCTTAGGTTGGGCAGACCTACCTATGCTTTTGAGCATGATTTTCGCACATGGTTTTGGACACGATGATTTTCGGTTCATGGTTTTGGACGCAATGATTTTCGGTCCATGGTATTGGATGCTTCGACATGTATAAATATGTATTGTAACATTGAAAGGAATATAATGAAAAATCAAGCTGGTAGTCCCAGTTTTGGGATCCACGGGAAAGTCTTTGTGTATATGTGTTTTATGTGTTATGCTTTCGTATTATTTATTTTCTGTGTTTTATAATTCGTATGGAGGTAATTTCTATATGGGGTTAAAACCTACATTTGGTATCAGAGATGTTTTTGCTTCAAGGGGATGCCTTTGTTGCTGAGGGGTTTCGCCTGGGCCTGTGATAGACCCAGTTCAGTGGGAGATCTGCGAAATCGATTCTAGTGGTGAAAAAAGATGGTGAGCAGTGGAAAGATAGAGATCGAGAAATTTAATGGTCAGAGTTTTGAGTTATGAAAACTCAAGATGGAGGATCTATTAGTGGATAAAGATCAGTGGGTCATGGTAGATCCATGTACTAAACCAACGGGAATGTCCGATGAATAATGGAAGAGGTTGGATTAGAAGGCTAAGATCACAATACGATTGTGTGTCTTAGATTCAGTATTGTTGAATGTATCAGGGGAAGCTACGGCAAAGGCTTTGTGAGAAAAGTTAGGGACTTTGTACCAATCTAAGTCTCTGGTGAATAAACTATTCTTGTGGAAAAAGTTGTATAACCTTAGGATGAAAGATTGAGACTTGGTGAGAGAGCATATGAACACATTTAATATTGTGGTAAGTCAGTTATTATCTATTGATATTAAAATTTTAGATGAAGATAAGTGCATTAGTTTGTTGTGTTCTCTACCAGATTTGTGGGATAGTCTAGTTATTGCAATAGGTAGCAGTACAACTACCTTGCAGTTTGATGAAATAGTCTAATCCTTAATGGTGGAGGAGATGAGACAGAAAAATATGGAGAGCCAGAATGGTGATGCCTTGTCTATATGAGGACGGTCCTAGAACATAAAAAAAAAATAAGTCATCGAGTGGGGGATCTAAATCTAGAGAGAGATCTAAATCTCCAGGAAAACCTGTAAAGATGGTGTGCTAGAAATGTGGAAAGGAATGGCACTACAAAAAGGATTGTAAATCTAAAGCTCCTGATAAAGGAAAGGGATCTGATGATGCTCCTTTTGTAGAGGCAAAAACCACCTTAGATGAAGGTGGGGATGTGTACTTGGCTTCTTCAAGTACACATGTAGAT